>CANUEX010091136.1:0-190743 GCA_948099535.1 Jatropha multifida | reverse complement strand
CGCAGATCGAGCTCGACAGTAGCCACTCCTCCGCCGTTCATGGTGATTCGATCTTCAATGCTCCATCGCCAGAATTTCTTGAGGGGAAATGTTCGCGTGGTCAAGGGGAGTCGATTGATGACCACCTCTTGGCCTGGAGTCTCCGGAAACGGCCCAAATCGCAGGAAAACGGAAGGAATCGCTGCTGTCAAGGGGCAGCAGTGTCGCGCTGGAAGACCAGCTGCTGCGTCCCGCTCCACGAGGAGAAGGCTGGAGAAGACGCCGGAGTTGAGGTTGGAGCCACCTAGTGTCTCGATCGCCGCCTCCGCCCTGTCGTGGTGGTCGAAACAGAAGGGAAAGGGAGAGGGAGGTGAACGGGAGAGAGGGAGAGGAAGGAGAGAATTTCTGTTTTTTTTTTAATTTATTTATTTATTTATTTATTTAATTATTGTTTTATTATTATTTATTTTAATTAAATGATTTTGGTTCGATTTGAATCGATTTGGTCTAACCCAATGATTTCGCCTAATTCCATTTGATTTACAGGTTTTTCGACTGAGTTAGACTATTTAAATTTGGTTTTCAATTCGGTTCGCGGCATAAAATATTATTTTTCGCCAATTCTCATTGGTGAAAATTTACAATTAAATTTTAAATAAAAAATTCTTTTGAAAATAAATTAACGGGTCATTTCAGTTAAATTATTAATAATTAAACAAATATAATTTGAACATTGATATTGTAATTATGAAAAATTGAGAACGGTGGATAGGAATTGGTTAGGTTTGCCCGATGGAGGGGTTGTGTATTGTGATGTATAAAATTCAGGCAGTTTAATTTACAAAGGAGATACTGTCAAATTTTTGACAGAAAAGAAAGATTTGTTTAGAGATAAAATTTATTGTAGTAAATAATGAATTGTAATATTAAATAAAGAAATAAATTGATAAAGAAACAAATTAACTAATTAAATACAAATTAATTACATTATATTTATTTGATTTTAGCAACATATTTAGAAATGAAATTCTAAATGATATTGTGAGAATAAAAAAAGTAAAGTAATTGAATAATTGTTATTCCGAAACCATATTAAATTTATTTGTCAAAATAATTAAGTATATGAAAATGTGTATAAATAAAATTAGTAATTATTAAATTGATTCGTAAAACACGTAATAAAATATTTATTAAATCATAATATACTTATTTGGTAAAATATAAATTCTAAGAGAAAAATTAATTTTAGTTGAATGATTTTAATAAATTAGGTAATAATTTTAATAAATGGGATTTAAGTTAAGTGGATTATTTCTTTAATTATTAAAGTAATAAATAAATTTTAATCCTTACTTGAACTAAAATATGGATTTCAAAATAACAAACAAATCATAAAAGAAAGTTAATTAATCTGCTTAAGTAAATAAAGAACATAATTATTAATAGATGACTGAATATGAAATGTAATTTGATATTAGGTTGAAGAAACTCAATAAACTGTTGTGAAAACCTGATTGATCTATGGAAATCAACTTATTGCTTTTAGGTGAGTAATAATATATAATGTTTTACCAAAATCATTACTGCATAATTTATTTTATGTATTGTGTTTATTATTTTAAATTCTTACATACATAGTATGTGGATGAATGTTTGTGCAATGATAAATGCTGTGAATAATTGGTTTGTACATGATGATATGTGATTGTTGTGTGGGAGTTGGAATGATGTGAATCACCTGGGTTGAGAGCATGGACATGGTGAGAATGCCGTTAGTGGGCCATAAGCAGTGGAAGTGGCGTCCCCCCTTGTGCACTCTGGATGATAACACATGTCATGAAAAAATATTTTTACAAAGAAAATTATTTTGAGAAAAATGTTTTTATCTGATTATGGTTTTGTCCGAATGACGGTGGGTTCTCTGGGTGCACAAGTCACAGGACCATGGGATTATATGATATGATGGATATTAAAGCATGTTTAGGGGAGAGCATGGTCTTGTTAAGGTGATTTCACTGACTAACAACCACTTGATGTGCATATGGTTGCAGTTGTTTGTAGATGATATGATTGACATTGTGTGGATGGAGAATGTTCATTTAGAATGCCTTAAGTATCATTTGTGTGAATATATGAATTTGATATTATATGTTATTATTCACTGAGTTTTATGCTCACCCCTTTTCCCCCTTATCATTTATTTTATTTCATAAAATTGTGAATCATTTTTAACAATTTGGAGTTTTAGTTTTCTGTCCTTTTAAGGTTATTTAAAGAAATGTTTAAATGTGTAAGATAGAATCATCTAGGATTTTTTTATAATTTTACAGTAGTAGAAAATCCGCAGTTATGATAAGATTTTATGATTGTAATAATAATATTAAGTGTATGTAAAATTTTATAGGAACGGTTGAGTTGAATGAAATAAGGTATTGTAATAGTTTGAATCATTAAAAATATAATGGGCCAACTTGTAGAATATTTTTACATAATTATGGTGTTAAAATCAGATATTAGACTTACTACGGACCTTGGTGGCCTTAAACTTTCTCAGGCCCTAGTGCCGATCTGGCCCATGAAAACAGATCGTGACAAAATTGAATAAAATAAAAAATACATATAGTAAATAAAAAAATTTTTAATTTTCATGTATAGTTGTATTATATAATATTAAAAGAAAAAAAAATATATTTATTAATATATATTTAATATTAATTATTCGTTAAATATAATATTTAAATAAAATTTAATTGGTCATTAAAAAAGTTATTTTAAAAAATTTCATTAAGGCATTATTGAGAATCCAATGATTCCTCCCTCATTTTCACTTTTATATATAATATAAATAGATAGATTATAGATAAATAAAAAATATTTATATTTAATTCGTTAATTATATTAAAAATTTATACTTTTTTCAGTTTATAATTCAAATATAGGTCTAAAAGTATATTTTAATTTATTAAAATAATTAATTAATTTACTTAATTAATATGAAATTATGAATAATTGCTATCAACATTTATCAATCAATCCAAAGAAAAGTTTCATTAAAAATTACATTGAATTGTTGATAATCATTTTAAAGTGCAATTATATATAGATATAGAAGGTGGATTTAATTATAAAACCAAAAATCAAACCGAAAATTTTGATTTTTTTATAATTCCGATCCAACTATAAATTTTGCAAAACCAGACTTTTTAGAATGGTTTGGATTGCTGAGCGGTTTGGACAGTTTTTAACGGTTTATGGGTTTGGATAAATTCATTTCATTGCTTTATTTATTTTTTAGAACAATTTCATTTATTTATCATTTTCTTGTTTCTTCTGCTCAGTACATGTTTGTCAAACTCACTCCGAGTTTTAAAAGATGACGTTCCGACTCATAACAATCACCGCTAAATCAACTCGGAATCTCGATAAACCGACGCTGTATTTGGCATTGACAATTGCCTCCATAAACTCTCGCATTCTCTATATCGTTTCGTTCGTTCACTGAAAATGTCGTCTTCTTCCTCTTCTCCACCACCTACCACTGATGCTGCAACTCTCCGTCTAAACCGTATTCTCTCAAGCAAGCTCTACTTCGACGTCCCTCTATCTAAGGTTACCTATTTGTACTCTTATAGCACTCTATACTCGCCCGTTATTTTTTCCTAATACTTGTTGCTATAAGCGGTTGAATTGGATTTAGTAATGAGCTTTTAGATGGAACAGGTTCCGCTAATATACTCACCGGCTTACAATATTGCGTTTCTTGGCATAGAGAAACTGTAAGAGCTTGTTTATTCATCTATTATTGTTTGGAGTTATAAATAGTGATAATTAATTCATTATCAGTAAATCAATATTTGCTAGTTGCACTCATTAAATTCCGTGAATTGTTGTCTTTTTAAGTTGTGGAGGAGCTTGAGTTCATAGTTATGGTGTTTGATTTTTACGGCACGCGCAATTGATGTAGGCACCCGTTTGATTCATCCAAATGGGGTCGTGTGTGCCGATTTCTCATTGCAGATGGTGCGCTGGACAAAAATAGTATTGTGGAACCTCTGGAAGCTTCACAAGATGATCTCCTTGTGGTATTTTATACATCTATAACAGTGCTTTCAGCTTCTCTTTCTAAATCCTGGATGTATTTTGGCTGTAAATGCATATATGATTGTTTTCAGGGAACTGATCATCCAAGAGACTGAGCATAACAGTCTACTCAATTTATGTAACTTGGCGCTAATTACCCTGTTCGATACTTTTACACTTTGTCATATAATTAATGATTTCTAAAGAAGACTTAGAAGTGCTTGAGATAAGTGACATAAATAGAGAAGCATTACTAATCTATGCTTGGCTTATTGTTGCTAGTTGAACAATAAGAGTGCACAGCATTATTTCCACATTGATCTAATTGATTATGTTTAACAGGTTCATTTGGAGTCCTACTTGAGTAGTTTAAAGAGCAGTCCCAATGTTGCCATGATAATTGAGGTGATGTGTAATACTCCCTTTTGTCTGATTTCTTATATTTTATTACTTTCTTCAACTTGCTTTCCAATATGTCTTGCCACATTCTAAACATTTTTAATAATGGTATCTCTTATCAATTGTCTGTATTTTTAGATCTCTTAACTTGAAATCCATTCAATTAAATCCTGTGAAAAGAAAATTTGGCTTATTATCATGTGAAGACTTAGATGTCTATCTTTCTGATATGGTTTAATAGTTTTATCAAGGACCACATATCACCAGAACCAACTAATTTCGAGATTATGGCTTAGTTTTGAGTTGAATTTGTGTGCTGTCTTTTTAAGATCGTTCACTGATTCAGACATAAAATACAGGTTCCTCCGGTTGCAATATTTCCTAATTTTGTAGTGCAGCATAAAGTCCTTTTCCCATTTCGCAAACAGGTGCAAACATTTTGTCTTAATATTTTATTTCAGTTTTCAGATTATTGGGGTATTCTGATTCTGTTATACTACAGGTAGGGGGAACCATCTTGGCAGCTAAGCTTGCAAAAGAACAAGGATGGGCCATCAATGTTGGAGGAGGTTTCCATCATTGTTGTAGTGGAAAAGGAGGCGGGTTTTGTGCTTATGCGGACATTTCGCTTTGCATACATTTTGCCTTTGTCCGGTTGAATATATCAAGGTAATGGAATGTAGCTGTAAATGAAGTAGATGCATTTCGCATTGGCATGAGAGCCTTAGTTCACAGTTATCTTTCATGAATGGACTTTTGCACTGATTATTTGCAACAACTTATAGGGTGATGATAATTGACCTTGATGCTCATCAAGGAAACGGCCACGAAATGGATTTTTCAAATGACAGTATGGTTGCTTATTTTTGCTTATGGTGCTTGGTTTTCACATTCTTTTTGCATTTGACTGATGGCTTTGACATTTTTGCTGGAAGGTCGAGTTTATATTCTGGATATGTACAACCCTGGAATATATCCATTAGTAAGTTGCATAGACTCAAACTTGGGGTACTGGTTCTTTCTTACACAAGTCTATTAATCTCTCTTCTTATTATTTTGTGGTTTCCATCTATCAGGTAACAAATTCTTTTTACTCTTGTACAGTTGTTACTGTTGACTTCTGGTTTGTGAATATTTCTCTGACAGGATTTTGAGGCTAGGAGATATATTGATCAGAAGGTTGAAGTAGTGGTAAGCCTTTGTTATTTTCTTAGTGAAATGAATAATAATTTTTTTTCCCTTCAATATATTGTGTTCATTCTTCCTATAATTGAACAGAGTGGGACCACAACAAACGAGTACTTGACAAAATTAGATGAAGCACTTCAGGTATACAGTCGTACCTGCTTTTTACTTCAATATGCTTTGCCTCTCAGTTTATGCTGGATGGTTTCATCTCAATGGAAATAAACTTTCAAATGTTCTTTCACAATGGAATCTTGTTAATCAGGAGAAACAATTGTGTTAGACATGCTGCTCTTATCTTCTCTGATTGATGGTCTACTTTATTTAGAAGTTAAAGGGCCCGTTGGTTTATATCAGTCAATTTGTGTATGTCATCCTTAAGCCTGTGCTACCTGGAATATTTTTCTAGTATTATGTTTTTAACTCAAGTTACAACAGAGTGTTCCTTTTCGGCCTAGTTAGGTTTGGTGCCTAGCAGATGGTGTCAATACTCAATTGCTTTGGTTATGTGTTTTACTTGTTTAGCCTTGTGATTTCAAATTTCGACTTCCAATGTCCTTGGAGTTTATTTTCACATTTTCTCCTGATTCTTTTATTTATTTATTTATGAATTTCTGGACTAATACATTTGATGTTTACAACACAGTGATCTGCTCTTATAAAGTTATTTTTTTATCTTTATGTGAAAATTAATGGTTACTAGATGTGAATATTAGGTTGCTGCTCGAAGGTTTGATCCTGAGTTGGTAGTCTACAATGCTGGCACTGACATCCTGGATGGGGATCCACTAGGCAGGTTGAAGGTATTGTGACCTTTGTATTGGTTTCTAGAGAATTATTGTTTTGATCTAAATGATCATCTACTATCATTTATGATGAATCATGAGCTTAGAAAGACTCTTTAGACTATCATAAACTCACAGTTGCTGGGCTTCTTTGAAACTATTTAATTGAGTGAATTTAATTTAATTTAGGATGCATTTCAGAGAAAATGATAGGTGTTTGGGCTGTCCTTGTGGAAAAGCCTTCATATTGTGCTTGAATGTTTTGGATGAATATTCAGTAAGAGGTCTCAAGATAACTGATATATATCAGCTTTACCTAATTTACTTGGGTAATTTTAGTTGAAATTGATTAAGAAATGCTAAAATTTATGGGTCTTAAAAACTGAAAGTTTGAATTTATTGACTTATCAGAGAGGGCTAGAAACAGTCTTGTGAAATTCAGGTACATAAATTTGTTACGACCTTGATTAAATAAATGAAATAATATTGTTTTCCTCTCTTTTGTCAATAAATTTCATTGTATCAGGAAAAGGTAAAGATAACAAAAGGCAAGTAATAACTAAATTTGGTGTGTTTTGAAATTCATATTTAATATGGCCTCAGTGAAGGATGTTTAGCAACAATATATAAATATATGTTGTGCGTATTCTTGCCTCGTGCAGATCAGTCCTGATGGAGTAACTGCCAGAGATGAGAAGGTTTTCAGATTTGCTCGTGACAGGAACGCGCCTCTTGTCATGCTGACATCAGGTGCTGTCATTTTTCTAACCATGTCAATATATAGTGAAATTGCAAATTGCTCAAACTATGTTAAGAATAATGTCCCAAAAACTATCTTTTGCTTGTGGGTAGATAAATTCTCAAACTGTGCAAGGAATGGCTCCTGGATTGGTCCAGATTATTGAGTATTTTCTCCTCATATCATTATTGAAATGACAATGAGCGGAGCTTTTTTACATGCTTTTCTTAATTCTAGAGGATGACAATTGATATTTCATCTAGTGATCTATTAGTTTCCTTTGACAGCTTTCAAAAGTAATCACCACTTCTTTTACTGCTGCCTCATTTGGCAGCTGTTTACAAAAATCAGAGAAAATGCAGAAATAGATTCAAGCATGTGACATCTCAACCCAGCAAAATGATCCTAAGAGGATTGGTAGAGTAGAGCTCATAGCTAACTTCTATAATAGGTAGGTTAGCTAGGTAGATTCAAACATGTGAATCAAATCAGAGAAAATGCAGAAATAGATTCAAACATGTGACATCCCGATTCAGCAAAATAATCCTAAGAGGGCTGATAGAGTAGAGCTCCTGGCTAGCTTCTATAATAAATAGGTTAGCTATAGTAGTGGAATGCGAGATACAATAATAAATCAAATCATATATCAAAAAAGAAAAATTAATCATCAAAGGTGTCTTTTTTGGTGGAATGACCTGGAGAGTTTGAAGAACTTCAGAGTTAAGCATTTTTGCTTAGCGGAAATCTTAAGATGGATGACTTTTTGAGAAAGTTTCTCATTTCATCTACAGGACAAAACTGTGTGAGTCTTATTGATCCAGTATGTGATGGAATTGACTTGGGCGTGTGTTCTTTACAGATTTTTGTTGGGTATTTTTGAATTTGGTTTCTAGGTTACATGCGGCAGTAGCAATTTGATTTAATTACAGTTGATGTTGATCCATACGCTATAATTAGGATCAAGTTATATATATATATATAGCGTTTGGTTCATTTTATGCGGATATGTAATGAGTTCAATTTATTTATCTTCTCTGTTTCAGGTGGTTATATGAAAACTAGCGCTAGAGTCATTGCCGATTCAATAATAAACCTTTCAGAAAAATGCTTGATCAATTTAAAGCCATCCAGATGAAAGATTTAACTGCAACATTAATTTCCCTTTTCTTGTATATGTGTGTGTGTGTGTGTGTGTGTAGCAAAGAAAGATGTATTTATAGAGAACAATATAGAAAGGTAAATTTACAGTGCATAAATTGAGGGGAATGCTATGGATGTTCTGCAAGCCAAAACTCCTATGGGTAAGAAATCAAAGTTGTGAGTAAATTATGAAGCCAAATAGAGATGTTAAAACTTAGAAGGTAAAAGGATTGGGGAAGGTATTTGACTCTAGGATTTGAATCTTCACCAATCAATGGAATTGTAATGATGTACAGGAGGCAGTTGGTAAGAGGTTGCAACTTGCAATCAATGTCGGCAGAGCTCAATGGTCCCTACTATGGGGTATTTGTTGGCAATCTTAGCCAATAATATTCCAGCTTTCATTGGCACATCTAAAATTACAGATGGGTCTAAACTATTGTTTCACCACTGGCTCTCGTCATTTTCTGCTGGGATCATAAAGGCCTTCCACTGGTTATAATTAATTCCATTGGTTACAATTAATCGGCATTTTTTACCAATTTTCTTGTATTACAGGCATGCTGGCTTAATAGCGATCATATTGCTTATGAAACATTATTTCCTTTCCTCCTATCTGAAATACATGCCGTTTGTTTGTGTTTGCGCATCGGAGAACAACTCCATTTTATGATTTTGTCGTTGGACAGCCGCCTAATAAGATTCCAAAAATGACAAATTTAACTTGGTTACATATTTATTGGTGCGTTAAAGAATAAGCAACAAGTGCAAGAAAATCGTTTCCATGTCCTTTGTTGTCGTCTGGGAATGAGATCAGGATCTGTCGTCTACGTCTATAGAAGCTACAGGCTTATGGTAGAATTTCCAAGAATTTTAGAGCGCACCGAAACAAGTTAGTTCAGATTCAGCTTTTAGCCTTAGACAGTACATCTAGTGAGATTTAGATTATTTATAGTTTGATTCTCATAGAATTTTATTTCATACTCCATTTAGATTTTAGTAAATACGATTTGGGGTGAAATAATAATTTGTTCTTTTCCTTGCCTGATTAATTTATTTAATGGATAACATTATCTATTTTGGTTTTGTCAAATAAATCGGATCATAGAATTATTTTTTCTTTAACTAGAAGTTTATGAACTCCAGATATGGAGTCCTTTGTATAATTCCTTAGCTAAAAATTTCAAAATTTAAATTTTAGATATGAAGTGAATTTAAATTATTTGTGTACAAATTTAAATTTAGATATGAAGTAATTTCTTAATTAGAAATTTTAGATATGGAGTGAATTTAAATTATGGTGTATAAATTTAAACTTTAGATATAAAATGAATTGGAAATAGTTGGTTAATTGAACTAGGGACGTCAATGGTTTAACAAATAAAAAAAATAAATGCATTTTGACTTTCATATTTACCTCCAAAATACAAGTACTAATCGCAGCTAATATCTTAAATAAATAAATTCCATATAAAAAATTGCAAATTGCCTTGTATTCTCTTAGCTTGCTTCACTCTAGTTGGTTGGCCTGGTCTCACTCACCACTTCTTTTCTTTGCATCGTTTCTCTGTGCAGCCTCACTCTCTCTCTCTCTCTCTCTTCCTAATATCTGTACTTTTCTACTGCTACTACTCGTGAGCATCGAGGAGGAGTGAGCTTGATTTGCTTCTCTCTTCATTCTCCTCTCCTGAAATGTTGATGATAAGAACTGTATTGCTCCGCGAGCTCATTATTCTCTTCTTCGTCTTCTTTGCTTCCTTCTCACTCGCTGACGAACTCACAGAGTCAGAGTCAGATCGGCTTCAGCTTACCAACGACACAGCCGTTTACAATGCTTCTCTCTCTAAACCCAGAGAAGGCAGTTTCGCTAAAATCATCGATGATGCTCTTCGGATGGAATTCCCCGAGAATGAACAGAACGACGGTTAGATTTTTTGCTTCCCTTTTAAGATTTTTCTTTATGATTTAGAGTGAACAGTAAGTAATTGCATTAGTTAAGTTGCTTTTAATTTGGACTAGGTCTTACTTATAGGTCAAGATTTTTCTATTTTTTTATCTTGTTGGCCAAAAACAGCGAAGGAAAATTTAGCTGGACTGGATATTAACTGGAGGTTAATTAGATTAGATTAATTTCCCGTTAAGCATTTCAACTATTGATGTGTGTTACTTAGATTTGCTGGTTGTCCATCGTTTGTGATTTCTGATTTATATCTTATACTGATAATCTACATATTACAGGACTTTGGATCTTGTATTCAATTATTATTATAATTTATTTGGGACTGTGGTTTAAAATCTTAAATACTAGCAGATTTAACTATTGATAAGGATCTCCTATGGCATTAGGTGAAATGGAGTGCTGAGTTTGATCTTTGAAATACCATGGAATTACCACTTTATTTTAGACACCGATTTAATTTGTATCCTCTAATCCATCCAACAGCATATGTAGTGTTATTTGATTAATTGATTGTCCTATCATTTACACCTGCTAAATCGAAAGTGATGATAGTGGAGCAATCCAATGTTTAAGGGTGCAATCATTAGTTAGTTTACATGTTTCCAGTTCTAACTAATCATTGTCGCTCCTTTCTTATTTGACAGTAGCTGATTCTGGAAGCTTTAACAATAGTGTATCTGAGCAGCAGGTTGGTGTTCATTTCTTTTCAAGTTCTAAGCAACATATATGAATGATTACTGTATGAAGTTATGATAATATCTGGAGTGTAATTAGCAATCAAGACAGGTTGCAGCTTATATTCATGTTTGACTGTTTATAATGCTGTAACTTGAAATCCTCAGTATTACTTTAGAAATTAATCCATTTTTCTAGTTTTTTTCTTCAAATCTATTGAAATATGATCAGTTTGATTTCTGTCATAAGTCATTAAATTTATAGTGGGATGTGCTGGCTATGATGCAGTGTTTTTCATTTCATTGTCATGATAAATTCCTTGCTCAACACCAATTTGGTCTAGTTCCACAAGTAGAAAAATGCACCTTATTACAAAACTTCTGTTTTCCTCTTTTTGGGTTCATGTCAATCATATTCTGGCTTGAGCTTTGCTGAAGGTATCTTCTTATATCTTTTGTGTTTCTCAGGCAGTTTTGGAAACTGTTGCCAGAGTTAAACCGAAGAAAAATGACACAAAAGAGGAAAAGTATAAGCTTATATCTTTAGAATAGTAAATTTCTTCTTTATTTTCTTCAACATTAAGCTGGCTTGTGCCTTTATTAGATAGTAGATACAAAATATTTCCTACATCATTTGACATATTTCCTTTCTGAGTCGGATTGCAGGTCGTTCAAATTCCATGATGTTTTTAATTTGGATAATGATAATGGAGCTGAAGATACCCCGATGCTAATAGATAGAAAGGTATGATACTCGTTGGATGCTTTTTCTTTGTTGATTTGATTACCATGGTTGAAACTGATTTTTTATTTGGTAAATTTTTAGGACAATGTCTTCATCATATCTAACTTCAAATCAAAATATCCAGTGTTGCAGCTAGACTTGAGGTAAACTGACTAATTTGTTGTATTTTATTTGACTTTTCTGTACTCAGTTGTTTAGCTGATGTGAACTCATATACTTATTGCTTTGTAGATTGATATCAGATTTGGTTGTCGTCATTGTGTCCGCAACTTGTGGTGGCATTGCATTCGCTTGTGCTGGACAACCGGTCTGATCATATTTGATCTAAGCTTAGTTCATGACACACTGCAATGCTAGGATATAATTCAATGTCTGGGCATGCCATTCTCTAAGTTACCTGTGCATACCTTTTTTTCTTGGACAGTTTCTAATGTAAACATTTTACAGGTCATCACCGGATATTTGCTAGCTGGTTCTGTTATTGGGCCTGGAGGGTTCAGCTTTGTCAGTGAAATGGTGCAAGTATGTGGCTTTTCCATTAAACAGCATCCATGACTTCCTGAATGATGCTTTATTTGCCCTAGTATTTCCCAAGTTCTTAATTTAATGAAAGACTTCGTGTCATGAGTTGGTGCAGTTTATTTCTGAAACGTCATCAATGATAATTTCAATTGATTGTCATTTTGGTTCTTTAGGCTCCACACTTTTACTTGCAGTACACAATATACATCAACTGCATGACATTGAACATCAGAGCATACTTCTATGATAGAGTTATAAAATAATTGAGAGCATTAAGTACAGTTTTAGTAAAGAGTTTCATCCATTGTTGTGATACTAGCTTAAACAGATCCTGTTATTTCCTTTTTCGATGTTTTGATAGTTCAAGATGATTGTCTTCTCAGCAATACTTTTTTATATGGTCTTGCTATGTCTTCTATCTCCAATTGAGATTATTATTTTTCCATTAGATAACCTTACGTGTTACTCTTTTTTTCACATGGTTCTTTCTTGTAGGTTGAGACTGTGGCTCAGTTTGGTGTTATTTTTCTTCTTTTTGCACTGGGCCTTGAGTTCTCAACAACAAAAGTTAGTTCTTTCATATACTTTATCCTGTTCCTTTTCTATTGATCCAAGTCATGGTTGATCCATATCTCAAAGTTCATATTTCTTTTCAGCTTCGAGTTGTTCGAGCAGTTGCTGTTCTCGGAGGTCTACTCCAAATTGTTTTATTTATGATCTTATGTGGAATTACAGCCATGGTATGACTATCAGTTCCTTCAGGAATTTGTATCAGACTATTAGACTGTTTTGGGAAAGTTTTCCTCATTTAGGGCCCATTTGGATTAGCAGTTAGGAACCAGCTTTTGGCGTTTGGGCTCCCAACCACTAGTTAGGGGTGTTTGCTGAATTTAGCATTTGGAACAGTGTTTCAAAATCCAAGGGGTAGCAATTCAAAATTGCAACTGAAACACTGGGATCTCATGTTTCTACCTGTTAATGTTTGGTCCTCAACTGCTACCTGCCAGTTGCCAATAGCTAACTGCAACTGCTGAACCAAGCATGCCCTTGATGTGATAGCCCTTGACTCATGAAAACAAAAAATGAGATGTTCAATCAAATTGCGTTTGCTATTATTGACAGAAATATGCTTAAAACAACAGTTCGAACTGAATTGGAAGTTATATAACAATCTCGTTTTTCCAATGTCTTGATACTGTTGGCTTTTAGATAACATCATAAAGTTTGACTATGTTGAACTGCTGTATAATTTCAGTAGCTAGTTTGGTATTGGGATCAAAACTCAAAGGTCGCATTGTAGTTACTAATATATTACTTTGTTCCATTACAATGTTTTGTGGGAAATATATTTAAATCCTGTCGATCCTAGCGTTAGCTTTAATTGGTAGTTTGGCAGCATCAATATCAGATGCTTCAAGTTGAGTGGAGATCTTTAAACTACTGGGTTTTGATGCAAACATGAGTAGGATATGGTTTGCAAAGTTTTCATTATAAATGCTGCTGTTTTGATTCAATGCTATTTGCAGTTATGTGGTGGTAAACCTTCAGATGGTGTATTTGTTGGCGCATTCCTGTCAATGTCTTCAACAGCAGTGGTAAAACATTCTATTGATGTGTTGCATGAATCCTCTATTTCTCTTGCACACACATAGGCACATTCATGTGCAGATATATCGACTTTGTTGTGTAATGCTCCTGATCATTAAGGTACAAGTTTTTGCCCAGGTTCTGAAGTTTCTGATGGAAAAGAATTCTACTAATGCCCTTCATGGTCAAGTCACCATTGGCACCCTTATTCTGCAGGTATTTGGTTCTGTTCCTTCACATGACCTGCTATCTCAGATTCATTTGATAGCATGTCACTGCCGCTTTCTGATACTGAAGTTGTCAATGCACACTGTCCATTTTATGTTTCTCTTGTTGAGTCTTGAGAAATTCTTTGGTCAACCAGGACTGTGCTGTTGGTTTGCTGTTTGCTTTGCTTCCGGTTCTTGGTGGAACTTCTGGTGTTCTTCAAGGAGTGATATCCATGACTAGATTGTAAGTAAAGAACTTCAGAACGGACTAAATGTCCACAGGATGATTTTCTTTTCATGAGCAGACACTGCCAATTATCAAATATTTGAATACAGGATTGGTTAAATTGCCTAGTCTTTGGACAACTGTGCAACGTGTCTATTTTGATAGATAGAAATAATATTTCTAGTTTGTGGGTCACACATATAAGCATTGAAGTCATTTATGACTTATCCATTATAATGCGCTTGCTCTTTTCTTGACCAGGTTGGTAGTGTTGGTCACATTTTTGGCTGTTTTATCAATATTATCTCGTACTTGTGTTCCTTGGTTTCTTAAACTGATGATGAGCCTCTCATCACAGGTACTACTTTTTATCTTGAATAAGAACTGAAAGTTTTTCTGGTTTAGAATTTTGCAAAATGGGCATTGATTTCTATGATCATATAATTTAATTTTTGCAGACAAATGAGCTCTATCAATTGGCATCAGTGGCATTCTGCTTGCTAATAGCCTGGGTTTGTTCCATTTACTTATTCTTGATCCCTATGGAACTGTCACATTTACTCATCTACACAAATATTCTGTACTTTTTTTGGCTATCTTATTTTCATGTATCATTGTTATTGCTTAAAAAAAAGCCTCAGTGGTGACAACTTTGCGTTCGCCTCAGATTCATTTTGGATCATAAAATGCTTCTTGAGATAATTCAAGCTGGATTCATTTCAAATTCTTCATGATGCATATTAAGTGGCATTAATATCTAATTTCTGTTATCATTTCAGTGTAGTGATAAGCTGGGCCTAAGTTTAGAATTGGGTTCATTTGCTGCTGGGGTGATGATATCAACAACTGACCTTGCACAACATACACTAGAACAAGTAAGACTACAGAATATGTGCTAAACTGTTATTGGAAATTGTATCTTTATGGTAGCAATACAACAGCTTTGGCAATGTGTTGATAACAGTATAAAAGAACTTGTTCCTTCGTTTGTTTGTTTATTTTGATATGTACGCATGATTGCATGAGCCATCAGTACACGTTGCAAAAAAATTTTACGATCGTGAGATTTGTGAAAAGTATGCTTTTGTATAGTACTAGAATATAGCAAAAGCACTGGTATCTTACTAATTGTCTGCTAAAAGGAATTATGTGACTGTGATGTGCCTTGGGGACTATCTTGTGACAAGTGACAGCCAAAGAAGCAAGTGTTTCCTGGTTCCCATATTTGCAAGGAAAGAAGCTGCCATTTTGTTACCTAATTGATCTTAATTCAGAGGAAATAGTATGATTCTGTTAGACATTCCTTTTCCTTAGTTGATGGCTAGGTAATCAGTTTGTTTGGGTGAATAGGTGCCATTCATAGGCCATCGGTAGTTTGGTCAATAAAGAATAAGTTTGTGTATTCTATATCTGAATAATAATGTTCTAGCCCTTTCTCTCCCTTCCCTTAGCATTTGAATTTTTTTGATTAAAATTTTCGTCAACACTTAATATATCTATTTGTGTGCAACATGATAGTTATACAGTATCAAGTGTAAAACTGTGACAGCTGTATGTGCAATGGTTTCATATGCAGTACAGTTTAGTCCATCTTTGCACCAATTGATTTGTTTCATATCATGTTGAGGCTTTAAACATCAAAGTTCCAGAATATATCTCTGCCATCCTGAACCTGAAGCTCTGTTTCTTGTGCAGATAGAACCAATTCGTAATTTTTTTGCTGCTCTTTTCCTTGCCAGCATTGGGATGCTGATAAATGTTCATTTTCTCTGGAACCACGTTGATATATTGGTAGCATCTGTCATACTAGTCATAATCATAAAGACAACCATAATTACTACAGTTGTGAAGGGATTTGGTTACAATAACAAGACTGCACTGCTTGTGAGATTTTGTTTGATGGCTAAGTTGTTATATTGCTTCATTTTCAGCAGTTAAGGAATTCATTTAAATAAATCCCTATTCTGTAGGTTGGGATGTCTCTTGCACAAATTGGGGAGTTTGCTTTTGTTCTTCTCAGCCGTGCTTCTAATCTTCACCTCGTTGAGGTAAGTACAGCCTTGTTGCTATAACAATGCTTGAGAAGGAAACCACCTTACTATGAGAAATGAGGGGTTTAGGATATCAGGCATGTTTGTTGGATACATTTTTATTAATGATAATGGCTGATGGCATTGTTTTTCAAGGTTTTCTTTCGATTAACATTTTGAGGGTTGACCATTTTCAGGGAAAGCTTTACCTACTTCTTCTCGGAACAACCGCTCTTAGTCTGGTATGGCAACAATTTGATTGAATCTCTGATTGATTTTATTTTGATGGATTTAATCCTCTTCTTTGCCTGGTGATTTGTTGGGATTTCATGCATCCTAGTGCTATGTGCTGATTGTTTGTGGTAGAAAGCTATGATTTCATTGGATCTCATCTTTCATTAGGGTTTTCTTTTCCTCCTTGGAAGATTGCAAACCTCCCATCCTTTATGCATCCTCTGAACTTAGAATTGTGGATTTCTCCTGGAAATGAGAAGAAAAATACGATTCAGATTATTTCTAGTAGATATGAGGTTATTTCTGGTAGATATGATTGTTTATTGTTTCTGTGTTCATGACTGTGGACAGGAGACACGGAGACATTGGTCTGACAAGTGTGTCTGTAGGAACCAATGTACATACATTGCATGGCTATAATCATCGTCACACTATTGCACTACAGAGATTCTTTTTCTTTGAGACTAATGACCAATACTCTTTTATTTTCTAATATACGCATCTGCTGCATGTTGGCTATGCGTCTGCTGCTGTAATTTTAGAACTGTTTGCAGTTTGTCCTGTAGAGTCGAAGGGTCAATATTAATTTTTCTTTTACTTTTTAAGGAGCAGTTGTAATTGAGTTGCAAAGAGGGAAAGAACTATTTTTATCCATTAATCCGATGCTCCTATTTATTTGTGTTAGAAATGATTTAACTACCTTGAGAACTAAACATATTAACATATTGATGACTTCTGCAGATTTAGAATTTTTCTAACATGCATACTCACGGAAAAATACTTGCAGGTAACAACTCCTCTGCTTTTTAAACTAATTCCAGCTGTGGCACATCTTGGAGTGCTGTTACGGTGGTTCCCACCGGATAGTTCTATTGAGGTAAAGCACTCACTTCAGAACTTTTTTTTTTTCAGTCTTTATCGTTTCTGGTATTAAATGTTATTAACTTTTATTCTGAAGTTAATCCTGGATGCTCTTTGACTTCCAGATGGGATTTAAAGGAGAAAACTTCCGATCAGACAGTGGCAAACAGCGGATCACTCTAATCGTTCAAGCACCTCATGACTCGTGAGCTTTGTATATATATCTATATCTATATATATGCTGTGCTCTAGCCTGTTTCTCCCAGTTGTGCAGTTGAAACAGAGCTTTGTAAACAGCGGATCGATGGAATTTTTTTCTGTTGTAACCAAACTATTGCCAAATCAAGCGTCGGAAACACCGCATTGAAGAGGTAATCTAACTGCTTAAGGAGTGACACGAAGCTTTTACGTATGACTTAGCTAATCATTCTTATCGTCCCTACAACACGTTTCCCCCTATTTGTACCATAGTTGATGTCAAACTTGTAATTTTCTCCTACCTGACATTTGATGAAATTGTAAAATTACATTCTGTTTTTTTTTTTTTTCCCTTTTTCATCGTGTTCAAAGAACTCAAACCATAGATGAAATCAATTTTGACCAATATTAATATTAGATTACATTTCAGTGTTTGAATTTTTGTTGGATGGAGAACCCTTTGAAACACTGCTCTGGTCCTTTACGGGACAAATTCCAATTAGTGACCTGTTGGACAGATGAACTAGTTTTCCATTATCGGATCTGTTCATCTTTAATGCATTCGTTGATCCATTAATTATCTTTAATGAAGAAGAATGCATGATCACAAGTAGAAACCTACATAGCATGTAATTCGCATACAGAAATACAGTATTCCACTTCATGTATATAGATATAGTACTTTATACAAGTACTACTATTAATGCTTCGTTTTATCTATTAAGGCATTTTATCTCATATCACCAAGGTTTGATTTGAGCCCTCAGTTTGGAAACATGCATACACAGAAACAGAGGAGATCGGATAACTTTAGTGTGGGCCAGAAAGCCCAATTCAAAATGTCTTAAGATTGACACAGGCCGACGCTCTCTTCTTTTTTCCTTCCTTCCGGACCGATGATTTTGATTCCATAAACCGGGCAAGAACCAGAATTGGATGAACCCACAACTTTGAACCGGGTTGAAACAAAAACTTTTGAATTGATTCTCAATTAGAACCAGATCGAAAACCCAGCCTACATTGTCCAATCATTAGATTGTAAGTTAATTATAAATATAATTTCTTATCTTCTTTATTTAGTAAAAGAATAAATAAATAAATCAAGTATTTATAAAAGTGCAATCCTCTGTCTTCTAGGCCAAACAGAACACAGATCTCCATGCATCACATTACGTAGTTACTGATATGACACAGAAAAAAAAAAGAAAAAGGAAAAAAGCCCAAAATTGTGATTGGAGGGAGTAAAAGTAAGCACATCATATAAATGAATAATTAAAATTTTGGGTAATATAAATTAAAGATACAAGCAAATGAATTTTTTTCAATAGTCATTATTTATTATTATTATTATTTTTTATTCTTATTCTGTCTGTGTTAGGCTTTGCCAGACTGAAACCGAACCACCTCAACGTTTTATTGTCACCCTCTTTTGCTATTTCCATGACTAGATCCATACATATTACACTTTTACTTTCGGTTCTATAAATTAATTATTATGTTGGAACAACCGTACGCCTCTTATTATATTTACTATTTAGGGTATTTCATATTTTAATTTTAAATCATTTATTTAAAGTATTTTCTAAAAATTTTTAAAAGTCAATTATCAACGATATCTAAAAACTCAAACATTGAAACTTAAATATATTTTCCCATAGCTGGAGTATCCACGTCTTTTCACAGAAAAAATATCTAATTTTATATAAATTATTCTTAAAATTTAAATTTACTTTATCACTTCAATCTTTCTTATTTCAAAATTAAATTTTAATTATTCGCGCTAATTAATTTTTAAATTTACCTTTTCAGGAGTTACTCCCGCCCCCTAGCTTAAAAAAAATTTTCTAAAATTTGCCATTCTGCTTACTATTATTATTGTTTTATATTATTTGCAAGCAAGTAGCGAGTTGCAAGGTTGTTTGTTGAGGGTTTGTCTCTAACGAATTAGTCAATCTCCCATGTGGAGCCGCTACAGTGCAATGTCTTATCCTCTTGTGTATATACATAGTCCTTTCCTTTCCATAACTTTGCTTTGAAATTAGGAGTCTCATTACAACTGTAGTACCTTATATTTCAACACCTCCTTGCAAAAATTCTGCATACAGCCGTGCAGGAAAAGGCCCTATCATCATCAAAATATAGTTCTTATCAATTTTTTTTGAAATGTTATTTAGGGATCGATTTATACTTCATCCATTAGGTATAGACAAATCTTATTTCAGATTTTTCAAAATCATGATAATTAAATAATTAGAATTGAAATTAAAAGGATGATGGAGAGGAAAATAAAAAAGGAAGTAATGAAATTGAATTAGGGAAATGAAGCAAAAGTGTAGTTATAGATCACGCGGGAGTTTGTTAGAGTAGTCACATGATCCAAGATTCTCCGCCTTCCCTTTTCAACGATAGCGACAGCTTCCCTTCTGTCTTTCTTTCCTTCTTTGACCTTTCTGTCCCTCTCAGCTTTTTCCTTTCCCCTTTCTGTCCCCTCCCCTCCAATATTGTTTTTCAATTTCAAACCTTTAACTCGAAATTATAATATACTTCCTAAAAAGATTAAATATGAATGATGAAAAAAATAAAATTTACCATTTCAATTAAAATCTTTAGATGTTAGTTCTCAATGGCTTAGCATTATATAACATTTATTGAATATAAATTAAATTTTAAATTATAATATAAATTTGGATTATCAGCAGTTTTTAATAAAATATATTTGTGGAATTTACAGGATGGAAAATTTTTTATATTTGGTAGGGCCAATATATATATTGGGCGTACACCTGCGCCTAATACAAGATTTGTACAATAAATAATTCATATTTTTGAGTACAAATACTCATATCGTGATGGTGTTTGCAAACTTTTAGGCAGAGGGTCAAGATTTGATTCTCTCGCCAATCAACAAAAGCTTGGACTATAGGAAGAACATGCACGCTAATGGGTAATTCATGGTTAAATATTACTATTACTGACATGGCATTTTACTGCATGGTTAAAAATTAAAAAAAAAAACAAATTAAACTAATTAATTCATAATCCTTGGTACTAGATCCGTATCTTGTAGCTTAATTTGTCTTTTGCAATGTTCCCCAAAGATAAGCACAGCAAAGGTTAATTTAAAACTTATAAAATATTAATAATTTATGTTTAAAACCAATAATTTCCCAATATAGTTATGCTAATTATTCCGTTATATTAGTAAATCGTACTTTTAAGGTATATGAGGACAAAGTCAGTTATGTTAATTAAAATAAATTGCAACAACTGTATATATTTGGTAATTTTATAATAATAATAATCTGTCTATATCAGAAAAAGACAAATATATATATATATATATATATACTTACCATTAACTGCCGATTCAAATATTTATGAATATACACCTAATCTAATAAATATTTTCTAATATATACTGTCTCTGTTCTATAATATTTGTCACATTTGATAAAATAGATTATTTTTAAATACTTATCACATTTTGTGATTTCCATAAGTAATAATTTTTTTTTATATTTATCCATTTTATATGACCAATCATTACTATTTAAATTTAATGATTTTCTTAAAAAATTAATATTAAATAAATGATAATATAATCAATTTATCTAATAATTTATTATAATTTATATAAATTTAATAATTTTCATAAAAATTGTAATATTTCGCATGCGAAAAGTAACATAGAATAGATACGGTAAAGTATAAAATATTAATTAAAAATAAATTAATATTTTTTAATTTTCTAAAATAGAAGTGAAATAAAAAATGCTATAAACCTTTTGTTGAACAAGAGCTTTTGAGGTAAAATTTAATGTTCTAACATAATGTTGAGGTAAAATTTAATGTTTTCACATAATGTTTGGTGACCAACATTCATATTATTATTTAGAAATTAAAAATGAATTATAAAATCAAGAGTGTATTATAAAACTTACTCTATTTGATATATTATAAAATGTTAATAAAATAGTCTATAGCTATTAGAACAGTAAATAACTAATTTTAATAAATAGAGATAAAAAGAAATTTAGAGAGTAAGTAAAGCATAAAAATTGAAATATTTTCCTAAATATAAATTAAAATATGTCTAATAATACCGCAAATATAAAGCCGACAAAAGGACATATTTGTCCAAGAAAGAAAAGGTCAAAAAAAAAAAGCCACTCGTAATGTTAAATGTAGATGTCGAACCCACCTTCTTTTTCCTTGTCTGTTTTCCTCTATGAGCCCATTTTCTTCTCCTTCATCATCATCATCATCTTCAACTCGTTGCATGTCAAAATTTTTTCTTCAAACACCCAATTAACGAGACAATAATTCGAAACCCTAAGCTCTTTCAACATGGAACCTAACCAAACACCACCATCATCACCACACGGCCTAACCCACGAAGAATATGAAGTTCTTAAGCCATTAATAGAAACATACCACAAATTTGACCCAATACCCAACACATGCACTTCTTTAATAACGCAGCGCATTGACGCACCTGTTCAAGCGGTTTGGCCTTTCGTTCGCAGCTTTGAGAACCCACAAAAATATAAACATTTCATCAAAAGCTGCAAAGTGATGAAAGGCGATGGCGGAGTAGGCAGCGTAAGAGAGGTTACTGTAGTTTCTGGTCTACCGGCTTCAACAAGCACTGAAAGATTAGAGATTTTGGATGACGAAAAACATATTATAAGCTTTAGGGTCGTTGGCGGCGAGCATAGGCTAAATAATTATCGCTCTGTTACCTCTGTTAATGAATTTAATAAAGATGGTAAGGTTTATACAATTGTTTTGGAATCTTATATAGTGGATATACCTGAAGGAAATACCGGTGAAGACACAAAGATGTTTGTCGATACTGTTGTTAAGTTGAATCTTCAAAAGCTCGCTGTTGTAGCAATGGCTTCTTTGCATGGACATGAATAATTTTATTATTGCTGCGGCAGCGGAGGCGGTGGTGGCGGCGGCAGCTGCAATATCTATGTGGTTAGTATGGCTTTAATTTGCAAGTTGTGCTTTTTTTCTTTTTTCTTTTTTTAGAGGTTAGCAGTTGGTACTTGTTTTTGTATATTTTAGTTATTTCTTTTTTAATTTTTATAAATTATATCTTACAAGACTTGCCTACAAATTGTGAATAGCAGTTAGTATTATTTAAACTGTAATAATAAATTAATTTTCTCCTGAATAAAATTTGAGCAAATCATAAATTATAATATTCATGTCCTTTTCTTTTTTCCTTTTTCAAATTTTCTATAAGAAATCAGTATAGATAGCAACATAACAATTAATATTATATAAAACATGTCCTTATATACGTTTCTTAGTTTTGATGAAGTCTATGTATGAATACATGTAAAACAAAAACAAAATTGATTTCTCAATGATGTAATATTTAGTGGAAAGAAAAAGAAAAATGTAATTTTGTAGGTGAAAGGTCAGCTTTTTCGTGAGGGATTGAAGGTCAACTGTTCAAAAAGCAAATACAAAGAGATAAACCCTTATGGAGACTTGTGAGCAACCTTAAAGGACGCGTGACTTACAACCCTCTCTTCGTTTTCTTTATGCTCCCAAATTCATGCAATCTATTTATCACTACACACCAAAAGGTTGTTGGGCTTTGTAGGTTTATTGGGTCGATAATCGGGCCCAGTTATAGTCCAGTCTTTTAAAGGTGTCCGTTTTACTTTCTAAATGCAGTTTTTTCCTTTTTTTTTTTTTTTTACATTGTAATTAAGATTCTCAGATATGCTGAAAATGGAGTTGTTTAAGAAGTAAAAAATGAATTCCAAAAAGGATAAAGAGGAGAAACCAAATATCTATTAGTACAAGTTCATGTACCCTTTTTCTTTCTTTTTTTTTTTGGGTTATACTGTAAGATGATGTACATTTGAGCAATAAATCATGTACTTACCTATGATGGAACTATCAACCGTCAAATCATTATATATTCGAGCCATGGAAACTCATGTGTACAAGCATACCATAATTGGCCAATGCACCCTATATAATTTCATTTCCAGTTGGCTCTTTATATATATATAGAGAGAGAGAGAGAGAGAGAGCAAATAATACATAATAATGCCTCAGTGGATGGCCCCTGAGTAAATGATACCTTCCTCCTCATCTCTATAATTTACAGTTTCTGTTTCTTATGGATTTAATTTGGAAAAAAGAATGTAATCCCACTCATTAAATTATTTTAGATTTTATAATTTGTAATTTTCTCTTACAGTTTAAGGATTAAACCCTGAGGAAAAAAAAAGAGGCAAATAATATTTACTTAGCAGCAATGCGTAATTTCAGGTTCCATGTCCTTTTGCTTTTCCATTTCCATTGACTTGTAATGGGCTCAGAGGTGGAGAGGTCCAGGGTGGACCCCCGTACAAAATAAAAATTCTTTAAAATAATAAAAATTTTCAATTTTATCCGCAAAAAATAAAAAAAAAATTCTCCTTCCCTGTCTTTTACAAAAAAATCATTTAATTTATAATAATTATTGATTATATTAGTTTTATTTATAATAAATGAAAGTATAACAATCAATGTTGATCATTTGAAGAGAATAAGAAATTATTGCTTTTAAAGTACATGAATGTGACTTATTTACCAATATGGTAATTTTGTAAATACGACACTCATCGGTGAAAGAAGAAATTAATTAAAATTTGAATCAGTTCTTAAATAGTTTTGGGAATACATTAGGATTTTGTGAAGCACTGAACAGAAATGGTTGTTTTAGAAAGAAGAGATTATCCGGTTCAGTTATTAGATTGGACAAAAATTATAACTCTTCTTTTGCTTGTGTGTGTATATTTTGATTCAACAAAGACATATTGATTTAATTAAAAAAAGACAGCAAAGGCAAGAAACGAAACTTTCGTACGGCGAACTCATGAAAGTTGTCGTCTCTCCCATTTTTTTTCCTTTTTAGAAAAGTTAAATTAAAATTTTCATTAATTATAAATATGAGATATAATTATAATTTTCAATTTTATATTTTTATATCAAAAGTCTAATAATAATTCACTTATATAAAAAATTAAAAAACACAATTTTAATTTGAAATATTTGATTGAATTGACATACTATAATATTTATGCCATAAACGATCACTTGCTAATCTTGGTGGTTATTCATTGTTACTGTTTAACTCTATAGTCTTTCTAAAATTCGATCTGATCATTTTAAAATTTTTTTTCTATTAAAGAGAATATCTATATTTTTTTCTGTATAACTGTCCAAATAATAAAAAACGCTAGATGAATCACCATAATTGTAATAATAATAACTCAAAACTAAATCTG
The DNA here is from genome assembly GCA_948099535.1 of Jatropha multifida. Taxonomy (NCBI): domain Eukaryota; kingdom Viridiplantae; phylum Streptophyta; class Magnoliopsida; order Malpighiales; family Euphorbiaceae; genus Jatropha; species Jatropha multifida. The sequence goes on along the minus strand of CANUEX010091136.1, from coordinate 165,889 downwards.
GGAATAAAATCTCAAAATATGAAAAATAACAACTCAAAACTAAATTTGAGAATAAAATCTCAATATTTGAGGGACATCTCAAATCTTCATTTGCAAAAAGGAAGAAAAAAAGAGGGGACTATTGGTGAATGCTCTCCAATTTTATTTATTATAGCGGTAAAATATTATATTTTTCTTCCCTTTTTTCGAAAGAAAAGGAGAATTCGGATAAAATCGATGAAATGAAAGAGATCCAAGTGAATGGAAAGGAAAAAACAAAGGATGAATTCCATTTTCACTTTGTCCGTTATTGATTCAATACATTTCCACTGCAGTGTCTGAATTTTGAAGAATTCACCATGATATATCTGATCCATGCATAATATCATGAAAAATGGATACAAATCTTTTGATGTTCCAAAATTCAAGCAATGAAATTCTATCTATTATAATATTAAAAATAAAATAATACTTCTGAATTGATCTCGACGTGACATGAGCGTGCAAGAGATTCTCAATGATCTGTTTTCCTTTTATAAGGGCTAATAAAATCATTTATTTTGGCTTTTTAATCCCAACTAACCGCATCTTTCCCACAGATGCGGAACTCTTTTTTTGAAGTTGAATAATCAGACTGTTATCACTAGTTTTTATCTCTTAAATCTCTTTCGTTTTGAGGAAATATAGACTCAAGAGCAAAGGTCCTACCCTAGGTTCACTAAACTACCATAAAAAGTACATCTAGTATTGGGCCAATGATTTGAGCGATATGCCCCGAGTTATTTTTTTCGAGCGCGGGAACTCCCGGACCAGAAGTAATAGGATTGATTCTCATAATAATAAAAATATGTCGAATTTCTTTTTTTCAAAATTTTTTAGTCCGAAATAAACGTTCAACGGCAAATTGATCGATTGTTTCAGTAAAAAAGGGGAGTTAGTACTCAATTTGTTATATCATCCAACAAACCCAATTCAAGTGTTTACTTATTTCATAATATATATGAAAATATAGATCGGCTTTTTTTAAATAAATTAAAAGTAAAAATATAATCAGATTCGTAATTATACCCAGATTAACACTAAGTCTAATTTCTTATTATTAGTCCTTTAACTTATAAAACGAATTTTTCAATATATTACGTCTAAAAAGTATATCTAATTAACTGTAAAGAGTCCATTCTTTGGACAAAATGATCCATTTGTGAAACAAAAATATAAATAAAAAAGATTATAATTATTTTTAAATTGTAAGGACTTAAATATTAATTTAAATAAAATTTAGGAACTCTATTATATTTTATTCATAAACTAGTTGATATATATACACACACGTGTGCAAATTTATTGAATTTATTAATTTTATCATAATTTAACAAATCATTAAAACTATCGTATTAGTAAGCATTAATCTAGAATGAGATTGCTGAATTTTTTGGTCGGAATATTATAATTATGTGAATATTCATTTAATAATATTTGTAATATTTATCAAATATATTAAAATTTAAAAATCAAGATTTAAACTGGTAATTTTTAAATATAAATAGACACTCAAAAATACTAATTTGAGTGTATCAAAATCTTTGATGAGTTTCATGTTAAAAAAAAGAAAAATGCTTTGGTCCTTTAAATTTTTTTTAGATATGGAATTTATTTCAAAAATAATTTCTGAATTAATTTATGACATTAACTTTGGGTTTAAGTTCAAATTATCTCCATTTTAAGCAAAAAAAAAATCAGTTTTCTCTTTGAAATGATAAACATTTTAGAAATAAAAAATTGAATAAGAATTCAATCACATTTGTAACATGGGGAAAAAACAAAAATATATATATATTTTTTTTAAAAAAATATATCACGAACTGTTTTCAATTTTTATAGTTTTATATATTTTATTTTGAATTTTTTCTTATTTTAAAAGTGAAAATGTTTCTCAAACAAGATAAAATTGATTAATACCAAATTTTATGCTTTGAATTAAATTAAAAATTCCGGAACTAACGCGCTTTGGTGAGGCAGGGTTTACCTTACATCAGTGAGGCTCAGGTATAGCGAATGGGCAAGAACATGAAAGAGTAATGACAAGTACAGGAACAATTACTATAGTTGGGTTTCAGTCGCAGCCAACCTGTTATTACAATCACATTACAAAGAGACAGTCATCATCAAGAAGCAAACATTGTATAATCACATCAGATCCTATAAAAAACCTAACCATATGGATTTTCAAGAATCTAAAAGAATCAAAGAAAAGATGCTAGAAAGAAACAACAGATCAGATCATAAAGATCACCTGATACCAGTCCTACATCATTATTACAAGTCTCTTCCTGTAGATAATAATCATGATCATCATGGACCATGTGTTTTTGCACTGTGTGATAGGGTTTGGCACTTCGGCTCATAGAAAAGAAACCCAAAACAAAATAAGTAGATATATAGGTTTTAATAATTGCTTAAGTAAATTCGTCAAAGATTTTGCTTGCATCACCGAACTCCATGATAGTACACTGCTAAAACAGTGGAGTAGTGTTCTTTATCTCATGGATTTTTATAGAAAAAAGAAACGAAATTAATTTTCTTTTTTCTGTTTTTACTTACTTTGTTAGATTGTGAAGAGAGAGTGTAAAACTTTCTTTACCCTATTTACTCTTCTTTCTTTTCACATTACCTTAGATGCTTAAAATGGCTAAAAGAGCAAAGGACTTTTTTTTCTCTGAAAAATGGAGCTGAAAAAACCTGCCATGAACAGGAGTTTGAACAGAGAGCAGGGGTGGTGAGAGAGAATCGAGACATTTTGATTATGATGATTACAGAGAGAGAAGCAGATAATGAGAGGTGATGAGGAGGACAAAGAGACGGAAGGGATGGGCCCTCTAAAGCCTGCAACAGAAATGAGTAGCACTGCCCGAAAGAGTAACTGGCTCCCCTCTCTCTCTCTCTCTCTATCTTGTTGTTATTACTCTCGCGTGTGTGTGTGTGTCTTCTTTCTTTTTTCTCTCTCTATGGTACTAATTAAAATCTTGAAGTGAATGGGTCCATTTCATGCATCTCCCACTTCACTGCAGAAGCTTTTTTGGCTTTTTAACACTCTCTTTCTTGCTTTTAATGAATTTTCTGAGATGGTTGTCCTTTTATTTGCAAGACCCATTTGTGTTTATTGTTAGCTTTTTAAATTTGTAATTATAATTTCTTGTAGGGGAGGAAAGGAGAGGTCCTTCTGAAATTCTGAATCTCAGTTTCTTGGGTTTGGGTTTTTTGAAGAGAAGAATACCCCCTTTTTTCCTGATCATGCAAGGAAATTAAATTAAACCACTTTTTTTTTTTTGATTGTTATAGAAAAGGGAAAGTGACTGCATGAGTCTCTGTTGGCTTTTCTTCACCATGTTCTCTCTTTTCTGTTAAAGAAAAAAACAAAAGTTGCCACTGTTTTTCTGGCTTTTGATTATATATACTCTATCATGGAGAGAGAGACCAATGATTCTATGGTAATAATAAGCTGGTGTTGAAATAGCCTTGTCTTTGGTTTTCCAAGGAACCCTATATATATATGTAGTGTCAATCGCCATATATAAACTGACCAATTTGTCTTTGAAGTATATGTATTCGTATACTTAAAAAAATGAAAAATTTCTCATGTCTGCTTTCAGAAATTCCTGTGAATCTGTATTAAAGTTATTCACTTCCTTTATTTTTCTTTCTACAAGCCTGCTTGAGAAACTTTGGCTTCCTTTTTGTGGTTTATCTCTTGGTAGATGGGCCCTCTTCAGCAAATGAATGCAAGGTTAGTCCTCCTTCCTTGATTAGCTGTAAAAATTTTAGCTGATATTGTTTATATAGTTCCTTAAGCCTTTGCTGGCTTTCTTACAGTACCCTTTTCTTTGTCTCTATAGTTATAGCACACACAATATAATCTGTTGCTAGTTTCAATTTTTTAGCCTTATCGCTTGTGTACAGCTTAGTTCTGATATAGCTGTTTTTTTTTCTGAATAATTGCATATACTGGGCTGTTTGGTTCAATGTACTTGAATTATTGATGACCATTTGTTTTTCAGCTTTCATAGAAATTGACTGACCACTACTTCTAAACATGGTCATTTACTTTGTTTCTGGGTTTGTGTGTGTCAGTGAGCTAGTCCAGTGCTTTTTGTGTAAGCTTGATGTGAATGTTCTGAATAAATGAAAATTTTCAAAGTTTTAATCACCTTTTTTCTATGCTTTCCCTGTTTAAAGAGTAAACCTGTTTTAACTTTTTCCACTTTATTGTAAATTTTCCCTAGGTGGATGTTACTTGATTTTTAGATCATCAGAGATTTGAAAGATTACCCACAAAAACTAGAAAGAACTAGCTACAGCTGGCAAGTTACTGTGTTTTTGCAAATGATACAGAAGAATAGAAGAAGATTTTGAAGCTATTTCATGCCTTGTTGTCATGGAAAACCGTCTGTTTAATGCTCCTATTGACATGTCTAGCAGGAATTCCATTTCCATGGAAGGAATTGGATCACAAGTGACTCCAAACTCGCTTGTCTTCGATTCATTTGACCTCAACAACCAAAACCAAAATTTGGATGGCTATACTGTGCTTCCTACATTGCGAGGAACGCCCATAAGTGCAAATGTTGATTTTGCAAGAGATCAAGCTGAGTTTCAAGAACAATTTCCAATTTCGGGTCCTGCACTAGCTACTCTTGCAGCCTCATCAAGAAATGGTCTTCAAGAAAATTTGACCAGCTTAGCTATTTCAGAACCTTCAATGTATCCTTCAGAGGTTTTAAGAAGTTATGTTTCTAATAATGATCTCTCTCATGGTTTGAATTCTTCATTTGCTTCCTCTGTCAATTACTCCTGCGATGAAGTGTTCGGTAATGTGAATGCTAAAGGGGAAGTTAACAGACTTTCTGCTCCTACAAGAACCGGGTTTCAAAATTACTCTTGCATAGGAGATATGGAACCAAATAGTTGGATATCTTCAAATAGTGTGAATGTGAGTACCGATAATCTGTACAGTTCAAATAAGTTTAGCAATGAACTATCTTTAAGTCTGGCTACATGCCAACCTTCTGGGATAAATGGGAGTCATATTGCTGATCAGTGTTCGGAAATAAGTTGTTCGGGTGTAACACGCCATTGCTTCAAAGAAACAAGGCTAGGGTCAGAACAAACTTCTTCAAGCAGCAAGGAACTTTCTTTGAGTTGTGGTTCATACAGGGCAGGTCAATTTTCACATGTAATATCAGGGTCTAGATATCTTCAAGTAATACAGGAGATACTAGCTCAAATTGCAAGCTATTCACTGGAGAATTTAGACCAAATGAATTTTTCATCTATGGGAATCAAGGCGGGAATGAATATGCTATTCTCTTCGAGTTACTCTGTGGAGGGAGGGATGCATCCCATGGGTCCTGATGAATCGCTTAATGTGAACGATAGATTTGAAGTTCTAGTTGATCCGGCGTTGCAGAGGCGGGCACTTGAAGCAAAGAAAACACAGTTGCTAACTCTACTTCAATTGGTAATTTGATGCTATTAAAATCATGTTTTATTTTTTTATAGTGAATGAAGATTGCATGTGTAGTGCAATGTGAAACTAGCTTTAGTAGATTGAGATTAGATATTGAGAGTTGAAACCGAAAAATGCAAACTCTTTAAGATCAAAACTGAACTCCATGGAGCCAATTGCACAACTGTTCAACTTCGTGAATTTGTTTTGCTTGCATTTATTGCACTAATATTTGCGTACACTAACCAGACATCATTTTCATTACTACTCTACGTTCAGGTTGACGACCGATATAACCAATGCTTGGATGAGATACACACAGTTGTGTCTGCCTTCCATGCTGCAACCGAGTTGGACCCTCAAATACACACTCGTTTCACTCTCCAAACAATCTCCTTTATGTACAAAAATCTTAGGGAGAGGATTAGCAATCAAATTCTAGCAATGGGAGCACATTTCGATAATGCAGGTGGGAGAGGGACAGAAGTATCTCTTGAAACTTCTTTTCTTCAAAAGCAATGGAATCTTCAGCAACTGAAGAAAAGAGAGCATCAACTATGGAGACCCCAGAGGGGATTGCCTGAACGGTCTGTCTCGTTGCTACGAGCATGGATGTTTCAGAACTTCCTTCACCCGTGAGCTCAATTACTTCACCTATCATTTCACAACAATCATAATTTTGTGAACTTTGAGAGGTTTACCAATACTATGTACTAAGCATTCGCTTAATACATTCAATGCATTTCAGGTACCCGAAAGATGCAGAAAAGCATTTGCTCGCGGTAAAGAGCGGACTAACAAGAAGCCAGGTATATATAAAATTACAGGTTATATACATGTGGATTATTTTGTTTGTATCGCCTAAATGTTTGGAACAAATGAATTTCATAAAATTTTGTGAAATCCATTTAAAAATTCGAATTTATGTGTTCGCAATGAAAGAATCAATTTTATGGAATTAAACATGATTAAATCAAGTTCCACAAAAAATACGCCGAATTTTGAAGTGCATTTCACAAAACTAAGTTACGACAAAATTAACATTCTCATCCTAAAAGGTCAATTTTAAATTTTTTTTTTCTTATTTAATTTATTTATTTTATTAAACTCGACCAATACCATTTAAAAAATTAATTTTTTAGAAAAATATTTTCTTATTATTTTTTATTTTATTTTAATATGAGCAGGTTTCCAATTGGTTTATTAATGCCCGAGTTCGATTATGGAAACCGATGATTGAGGAAATGTACGCTGAGATGAATAGGAGGAAAGGTAGACAAGGAGATGAGGGAAGCAACAGCAATCAGAGAAACCACATCAGCATCAGCAATGTAAGATTTAACGTGAACTAAAAATTGAAAGGTGGGTAATGGGACAAAGCATTAATTAGTTATTATTGTTTAGTAGAGGGCAGGAAAAGAAAAATCATCCATAAATGGATGTAACTGTACATAATCTTAGATCTCTCATTGAACAACTCATCAGAATGAAATGCAATTATTTTGTATGCCCATAGCCATTTTCTTTAATTAGTGCTCTTCAACAGTGAAAGTTTTGGTAGCTCTGAAGTGTTGAGCTTGAGCTCAGCTCGTCAAATGTGTATTGTTCGAGCTTGGTTCGTTTATATTTTCCATCTACAAAAAAAATATATAGTTCTTTATAGGTTCAAACTTCAGCTTAAGCTTGAATATTTAAATTTAACTCGTTAAACTTACTTGGGTATTATAAATCAGAATTGTATTTCGAATCAGATGAGATCATCAAAAATAGAAAAATAAGAGACTTTGGGATTGTCTTCAGTCTGTTGGTTGGCTTTAGGTCGCGAGCCGCTACAAATAATAGAGGAAATGTATTAAAATAATAATTATTTTAGTACTAAAATTGGGACACTCTAAATTTTAAAATTGACTTTCCTCCCTCTGAATTTTATGCTTTTTAATAATTTTTTGAGATTTTTTACTTTTATATGTGAAATATTAATTTGACTTGTAATTATTACAACCTTTGTAATAATAACTTTTATATATTTCAATTATCTAATCATTGTTTAATCGGTCTTATTTTATACAAGGTATTTAAAAGATTAATTAAAAATATTTAATATGTGTAATTTTATAAATTGATCTAAAAATTTAGATTGTCACGAATTTTTCCGTGAAAAGTACAACAATGAATTAATGTATTGAGTCAAAATGATCAAACTCGTAATATTTTCCAAATTATACTATCAGAATCAAAATAAACAAAACATTATATATATATTAAAAAATAATTAATTATCCTTTTAATTGAGAAATAATTCTCCTATACAAAGTAGGAAAAAGAAGAGTTCGGATTCCACAACCAACCAGGAGTTTGAGTTACTCTACCATAAGAATAGAGGGGACTCTCTTAGTTATGTGGCAGAATTGTAATTATCACACATACCCAAATATAATTTCCTTTTTCTTTTTGTAATAACCTTTTCTTTCAGTTTTAAATAAGTTAAAACAAAAAATTAATTGTGTCCACTACATGCATGCACAATACTACTTTCTAGTGCTTGCTGTGCTGTGATCAATTGCCTTTCGGCTCATATAAAACCTCTCTTCCCCTTCCTTTCCGCAACTCACCCTCTACATCTCTATAGGAAATTAAAGTCGGTGGCGCTTGCAGCGGCGGCGCAATGGCTAAAGCAGTGGTGGTTTTCGACTTTGACAAGACACTTATTGATTGTGATAGTGATTATTGGGTAGTCGAACAGCTTGGCGTTAATGACACCTTCCTTCAACTCCTCCCCACCTTGCCCTTGAACTCTATCATGGTTTCTTATTAACTCCTCTCCTCCTTTCATATTCTAAAAATGATCTAATTTTAGCCTGACCTCAATTAATAAATAAAAATATATGTTTTTGTGTTTTTAACTAAAAAAAAGCAGTCGGATCATTTAACAATTGAGTACAATAGTAATGTAACTAAATCTCATATAGTAGTATATACATTTCAGGATCAGATGATGACAGAGCTTCACTCCCGGAAGAAGACAATTCAGGATATTGCAGAGTGCTTGAAACAAGTTCCATTGCATTCCAAGATTCTTTCAGCAATCAAATCTGCCTATGCTTCTGGGTACTAACTCATCTGTCAAGACATTTGTGTGTTCTGTGTATTGCATTTATTAATCGTAAATATTGTGCAAAAAATTTTCAGGGGTGATTTGAGGATAGTAAGCGATGCAAACACCTTCTTCATTGAGACAATCTTGGAAAAACATGGGGTAATGGGTTGTTTTTCTGAGATCCATACAAATCCAAGCTATGTTGATGAAGGAAGACTTAAAATATTGCAATACCATGATTCCAAGTCTTCTTCTCATGGATGTTCTATCTGCCCTCCAAATATGTGCAAGGCCAGTCCATTGCTTTCTTTTTAACAACATTATTACTTCAAATTTAATATATTTATATTTATATATATTGCCTTCCCATCAATAGGGTTTGGTGATGGAAAGAATCAGAGCTTCTGTTCGTAACGAAGGAAAGAAACGTTTCATTTATGTTGGTGATGGAACTCCAGATTTTTGTGCAACATTAAAGCTTGAAGAAGGAGATTTTGTAATGCCAAGGAAGAATTTCCCACTTTGTGATTTCATTTATGGAAATGGGAATAAAAACCTTATTAAAGCAAATATTCAAGAATGGAGTGATGGAGAGGAGCTAAGCACCAATCTTCTGAATTCAATAAACACCATCATCATCCAAGAGGATTATAAGGTAAGACCAGACGATCCTTTGGTTCCACTTGATTGTAAGTTCCAGACAAGTTCAATCTCTAAATTTGATGTTTGTACCAGAAATCCTCTCCCAATTCCTCGCTGATAGCAGTACAACTCTAAATCTTATTGGCTAGAAATTGTAATGAAGATCAATATGATATTTTCAAATTTCAGACTGCTATGAACAAATTCTTTATCTAATTAGTAAAATGGTCTGGCTATATATAATTCATTTGCTCAATAATGATTTGAGGAAGAGTCCTTAAATTTGACTTTCCTGCAAAAGTGACTCCTCCATTGACAATCTTTCAGTGGAATAATGGTGATCTTCTCATGGAAAATGAAATCATAATAAAATGGGCATATCAGTTTATAGCCATCCTTCTTGTGACATGATAAGGCCCCACCAGCATATCAATCATAATGGTGATCTTCTCATTTGCTCGTCTGGTAACACTAGATCATTCGTTTGGTTTCTCTTAAAAACTAATTATTTTTACCTTTGAAATAATGAATTCCATAAAATTTTATAAAATTCATTTTATAAATCTAAATTTTTATGTTTAGCATGAAAAAAAAATTAAATTTTATGAAATCAATTTTACATATTCGAATACAACAAACCAAATTCTAATAAAAAAATATGTAATTTGCAAAAGAATTCCATAAATTTAAATAACTTTTTAGCATTTTAAAATTATTATATCAAGGGTATTTTAGAAATAAAAACAAAAAATAAATTCAATTCTTGAATTTATTCTGAATATGAAAATTCATTTACAAATCAATTTTATCCATAATTCATTTTTATATGAATTTCACAGTTGGATTTCATTTATGGGAAGGGGAGTGTTAATCTCTAATTGCCCAAACCAGATTAACTTCCACCCCGTCAAAATGAATCCGTTGATTTCTGCGTCTAAGTGAAGGATGGAGTATATTTTAGTGCTCCATAAAGAAAATAAAATGCTATGTCACCTAATCTAATCCCAATCTCTTCCTGCCACTATTAGTGTTAGTGCTGCGGATTCTCTATCGAGTTAGAACTCAAAGCACATATTCTCTCTGAATGGATCAAATTCTCATCTCTAAGCACGAATAGATCACTTCCCACCTCACATTATTAAGCCAAAGTCAAAATCAAAAAAAGGGAATTGAAAGAGATTGCTGCTTCAACTAGCAATAAGCTCTATTACCTTGTGAAGAAAAGAATATACAAGTAGAAATGATTGACGTGGAAGCCAACTTGAGAAAGGCACAAGTAGAACGTTCACCCTTTATTGCTATTCTTCTTATTATTATCATTTGCTTGTAAATGTAAAAAATTATTTCAAGGATTTTACAATTAACTGAATCCTCCTCAACCTCAACTAACACTTCTGATTACAAATCAAAGAATGGCCATCTCTGCTTTCTTTCTAACATTCTAATATTCCCCCTGTAATTTTTTTCTCTTTTTACTCTTATCTACAATCTTCAAACAATCCCACCTCTCAAGTTTTATCTTCTCCAACCAATCAAAGAAAAATACAATAAATAGATTACAAAAAGCATTCTTGCCAGCAATCCAAATCCTTTCAGAATTCCAGAGCTATCCTTGTTTTTATTGGTTTTAACTTCAAGCCCATGCTTTCCGGAGACAGGAGCTCGGGGGAAATACACAGCGGACTCAAAGGGCTCCTTGGGCTGACACTTAACTTAGCCGGCCTGTACATACTGTATCCCATCAGAAAGTACTCCATCGGTATTAGCATGGCATGTGGTTGCTCCTCTGTCACCATGGATCCACATGCCTGAACCTGCAGGTCCCCAAGCCCTCCGTTAAACATAACTCTTTTCATTCATTCTATATATTCCTGTAGTACCAAATTTTAAAAATTGCAAGCATAAATGTTTATTACATACCTCAACTAAGGCACTAAATCTTCTATCTAGTTTTGACGTCATGTAGAGGGCCTCAGAGTGAAATGGAGAGCTATCCCCGACGAATATCAGCGAACGACAATGCAGTTTTCTCAGTCCTTCACTAATGTCTGGTCTTCTGCAAGACAACAAAACATAACAATAACTGTCATTTCACAACAAGAGCTAGCACTGTAAAACACCAATGTTTTTCATCATTTATACGTGTTAAGTGTACATCAATCAGCAGAAAAGACCATCTTTTAAAAACAGCCCATACCCGTTCAATGCTTCAAGAAACCGCCAAACATTTAAACTCTGCCGTTCATCCAGCAACTAACAAAAGAAACAAGAACACAATCAAGTAGGAAAATATATGCTTTAAGACTGTTGATTACTAGTTGGGTATCTTCTGGTTTATAAGCATTTATGATTCATCCTCTCATACCTACTAATTGGTGTACTTGAGATGCATTAATCTGCTAATAAGTCGTTTAATGGCAGTTCTGTTGATTACTAGTTGGGTATGTTTTGGTTTATAAGCATTTATGATTCATCAAAACAAGACAAAGAAAATAGATAAATGAAGAAATAAGGACAAAGGACTAACTCTTCTGCAGGCCTGGACTATATCTGATTCTGGTACTTGAACACTACCACGAGCTTCCTGCTGTCAGCAAGTAGACACCAATCATTTAACTCCATTCTGCAAGCACAAAATTTTTGAAAAGAAACTGAAAGCATAAGAATACCTTGCTGAAATACCGCTTTAGCAAGAACTCCTTCACCACTCCACACATGCCATAGTAGTACAGTAAGTTAGAGATCACCTGCAAATGATTCATTATTAAGTGTAAGAACAATACCTAACCCACAACTAATCACTGTATTCAGGAACGAACAGAAGTTCGGGAAAGAAACCTTGTTACACAACCACTCTGTCCATGAAGGAGCTTGGCAGACTGGAGAAATAAGTATCAATCCAAGAACACGTTGCCTATATTTCATCTGTTGCAAAGCAAAACAAAAGAAACAAAACAAGTAAATCCCAAGAGTCAAAACAATTTAAAAACATTAGCAAACTAATCAAGTGTATTGCAAGGAATGAATCATACAGCGAATAGAGTAAGAATGTAAGCTCCAGCTGTAACACCCATGCACATCACTGCACCAAGTCTGAGAAGGGGGAAAGATGAAAAGCACGTGTCAGTTTATTTCCATCATCATTATCAAATAACCAAATAAAATGGTGATTATAGACCAAAGGAGGAGACAACTTGAGGCCTCTAAATGCAGAGTTAATGTTTCTAGTCACATACACTTCAGAAAACTAGCCAGAGGCATCACTGGCCAACAGAAATGAGAAATATCATCACACAGTTTGACTGAAGCAGAAGATAATGCTATAAAGCAACCAACATTTGAAAGAGAAAATTTAAGTTTGCAGAATGACATAATTACCCAAAATAGTTGAGAATTTCAACAATTTGGTCTGCCAGGTCATCAACAGAGAGCAGAGGGTCATCAGAGCTACTTGTGGGAGCTCCTAACTGCAATAGTTCTTGAAGAGAGTGCCATGTAAGAAATAAAGTAAAATCAAAATATTCAATAATGACAGTTACTAAAGCAACGCAGATTTCTTTTTTCATTGAAAAAAAAACATAATAAAACGGTCAAACTACAAACCTCGTGCCCAGGAGGACTAATATGGTAGATGCAGAAGTTGTGGAGAATCAAAGAACATGCTTCTTGACAGAAGAATAATCCTTGAAAACAAGACATATCTGCTCAAAACAAAGAAAGAAAGGTTAGTTGGTATGCCTGCAGAAAAAAAAAAAAGGACTCCTGACTAGGCAGCTAATGGAACAAGTAATCACAGATTTACTGTCTTCTCAATATAGAAACTTAAAAATTTTATCTTGGCAAATAAACATACAGCCATCTAGAAGCTGATAAAGTGATGGTATCATGGGTATTTTCCCACCTTGCCAGACCAATTGATCTGTTTAGTTTCCACATACTTACAATTTAGAGCTAAATCAGGATATGTGATAAGGGCTGGCTTGTCCTGGTCTCCATATACAGAAACAGATACACAACCATAGCAAGTTTTAATAAGGAACTCCTGCAAGCACATTTCTGAAAGCATTAAGTCTCCCAAATACTCAATAAATAAATAAAATAACAGAATACGCATACCCGCATATTTATGGATGTTTTTCTAGATAATTAAGGAAGATGGAATTGTTTTAAGGTAAGATTTGAACCTCAATGCTTCCGTAGCCCAACAAAATGAAATTTTTTAAAAGGTAAACTTCCCATCATACAGGCAAACCTCTTTTCGGTTGTCATTACTCATGTTGAGAAAAAGAATACTTAAGCCCTACCCAGACTAAGTATATTCTGCAAGCATATTGATTTTGCATGTGCAGAAGTTCTTTCCTCAGAAACCTAACCAAGTTTTGCTTTATTTAGGCATATAAGAATTTCACAATTAGGAAATGTAGATCTTAACCCAAAATTGTATTATTTCCCAAATGGAGTTTACATTATTTTGGCATCTAAGCCAAACAGCATTAGCCCATGTAAAAGACTATGTTAGCTAAGTGAAAACAAACAATCATTATCAAAATGCAACAGATAACCAAATGTAAAAGCAATTTTCATTCTATAAATTTAAATAAATTGACAAATAACAGAACTACCAACTTCCAAAGCCTATAGTTTGCATTTCATATAGGAATTGTAAAAGATATGTATTATGTATACATACATCATCCAAAAAGGTTTTGCACAGAAATCAAACATTACAAATAATTCATTCAATGAAAACAACCAATTAAAAATAATATATTGATGTTACCAACAACAATCAAAGCAAAAATATTTCACAAATTCATTTTAATTACTGACAAAAATAGAACTAAACAGCATCTTAAAAAAGAAAGAAGAAACAAAAGCAGAAAGAAAACCACCAACAATCAATTTAACCTTTAGCCAAAATAGAGAAATGACAAAAAATATTGATATTCGAAACCTTCTCATTTCTTTTGTTTTCCCGCATTTTCTCATCAACCAAACAATCTAGCGTATCATACACACACATTAGAGATAAATATCCTTGAATGTGGATTACCTTTCCACCAAGAGGGAAAGTCCCCATGTCAATGGAGACTGAGTCGCTTGAATCTGCCATTTTCCCTCTCTCTTTTGTCTCTCTCTGCGTCTCTCTGTCTCTTTCTCTTAAGAGGAGGATGCTTTGGGCTTGGCTTGCATAGCTTAAATATCAAAATCTCTCGCTTTCTGTGAAAGATTTTCTCTCTCTAAGAAATATTCTCTCTCTATCTGTGAAAATAAAAAAAAAAAAAAAAAAAAACTCAACTCGTAGCGAGTCACCGACGCTCGATTCTGCCCATAGAGAGAGGAACTCACGAGTGGTCCGTACTCAAAGGGGGGTAACCTGAGACTCTGGTTAATTTAACCAGAGTTATCTAGACCGACAGTTTTTACCCATTTACCATTTTGCCCTCCATCTTTTCCCTTTGCATATCGACATGGATTATGGATAGTACTACTCATTTAAATAAGTCCCTTTTGCTTATTTATTTATTTTGGTTTTTTTTAGTTTTAAGTTTGGTTTTTGTCATTGGGTGGTATTGACTTTTGACTAATTAGGCATATTTTATATGTGGCAATTATGCCCATCAAACAACTATAAGTTATAAAAATTAAAATCAACTTTGATGAGGTAACCTCAAAAAATAAAAAATAAAAAATTATATAAAATAAACATTCTATGATTTTTTTTCCCTTCTTTTTACCTGAATTAAAAGTGTATTATCTCAAAGTCCTTTTAATTTTCCAATAATTTATTTTTTTTATTCCATAATTTGTGTTACATGGCATAGGAGGGAATTATTTTTTTTAGCATAAGTGTCTGATCCTCTAGTTTTTAAACTTAAGCCCGAAGTATTCAAATAAAATTCTCTCAATGGTGCCGATTTTATATAGTGACGACTTTATGTTATGAATTTTCATTTTTATAAATAAATTAGCATAAAAATACAGTTTATTCCACTAATCCAATATTTTTTTGATAAATTGAATTTAACAGGTCATGTTAATATTATCATAAAAATATCAAAATTTTTGTTTGTAATCACAATTGGTTGAGTTATGTGTACAAGGAATGGATTACTGAACAAGAATAATACTATTTCTGGTAACAAAAAAAACATAAAAAGCTATTATTGCTAATTGAGAATCTAAGATATCTAGAAGCATTAGGTGAAAAGAAAACACAATTTTTGAAGTACTAATATTTGTTAGATTTCTTAAATTCTAAAACTAATTTTTGCATTTATTGACCTTTTACCTAAGTGTTCATCTTTAACAAGCATTTCTTAGATTTTTGACTTAAACTTTTGCATGCACAACTTTCATTGAGGGCTCAATCTTGGTAAAGAAAAGGTAGAATATGGAATAACTCTTTTCGTCACCCTATAGAGCTAAGGCCTTTTATTTACCTTATGCTATATTTATCTTTTTTTTTTATCGATGATTATCGGTTTCAGACGGTTAAAATAAAATATCGATGAATTGAGTTATTCTCAATGAGTTAATATAATTTAAATTTAAAATTTTAATTATGTAAGTATGCCTTCAATTGCAGCACTATCTAAATGCGGATTTAATGTATTCTTTGTACATGTTATTGAATGGCAAAATACATAGATAGCCTATTGGTTCTACAACATCCTCTTCTCTTCTTATTATTTTGCCAAAAGCCAAGTCTATTGTATATGTATTGAGGTTGAGAAGGATATCAAACCAAGAGTAAAATACAAAGCTTTTTCATTTTGAGATGGAAAGTCGCTCTTTCAACCACAGGATTGTGCAGTTGAAACATCATATGTGGTTGGATCAAAAGTGGGTCCCATTGCATGCAATTCTTTTTTGTGCAAAAATGTCATTTTCTATTTGAGTTGGTATGTGTCGTTGCCATTCACCGGACAGTAACCCACAAGTCCCTCTTCCTGCTGTTTTAAAGTCCTTGCAAAAACGTTTTCTCGAAGTAGCTCTTTTGAAAAATAATAAGGGTAATTACCTATTTACCCGTGAATCGAAATTAATATTACATTCCTATTATTTGACAAAAATACTTATTCATCCTTGAATTTTAACTCAATTGGATTATTTCGTCCTCCATTCATAAAATGTCCTGGAAGACTAAAACATAAGGACTAAATAGTAATACTATATTTAATATGGAGGACCCAATTTAATCATTTATTGGTATTGAAAAGTTAATTTAGAGCTGAAAAATTATATTATAAGAATAATCAATCGATTCTTGATATCTCCTAAACACAAGACTACTTCTTCTTTTAATTTGATAAAAATATTATAAATTTGCATTATTTATATAAATAAATATTTATATGAGTTAACAATATAAAAATTAAGTAGGTTCTAACGATTGTAACTCGTCACGGTTCATATGCAGTGCAATCTTTTATTGTCCTAAGTTTGGAATCTTTTGACTAGGAAATAAGGATGCACCACACCATGATAAGTCCCAATTCTTTTCAATGTTAACTCACCAACAACACATATAATGACTTGCTTATCAAAAAAATGGAATTATTACTAATTAATTATAATTCTTAATTTTTTCAATATCAACTCTTGGCATTTGGGTTGGGATTATTTTATGTTAACAATGAAGCCTTCATCATGTTTGTCATAATCATGACGTAATAATTTGCAATTTATTTATTGCGATGAATGCGAAACTATATATATATGCACACATTTGTCTAAATTCATATTTACAGGGAAAATAATTATAGTGCAGATTGATTTGTACACTATGGGAATCGGTCATCTTTGGAGATTCATTTTTTTGAAATTACTTCTAATGATTTATCGTCTCTTTTACTGTATGATACGTGTAGAGTAAGCTATTCCAGAATCATTGTTGTTTAGCTCTTGCTTTTTGTTGTTGTTTGTCTCTTTATTTTTCAAAAAAAACTTATGGTACTAAATAATAAAATTAATTTTTATTATAAACTAATTGGGATTTACCGTATGAATCACTCTGTTAAATATTCATTTTGTTAAACCCCCCTACAGTGAAATTTAACAAACTCGTTGAGGCATTTTAAATTCAATAAAAATCACATTTAAATTTATTGTTTCTTCTTCCTAAACCCTAATCATTAACGTCCGCTAGCTTTTCCTATCCACAAAAAATACCAAATGACGAGTGTCGGTGACATAATTTTCACTCCACAAACATACAAATTCCAGTAGAACTAACGTATAACATCTGCATGCATTATTGGGTACGAAGTAAAGCAAAGGAACAGAGTAGAAACTTCTGCAAAAGGCAAAGCCTATGTGGCTATATGACTTGTCCAAATAAGCAAAGAAAAGCCGAAAAAAGCAAAAGGTTTGGTGAGGTTTCATGGCTTACCTTTTTAATATTAAATATATATTTTTGAAGGGCTCTCGTCTCACTCACGTCGAAGTTATTACCCTCGCAAGTGACTCATGCCACGCGGCATTTTTTCCAAATGACAAGTTTGCATCCAGTTCTTTCTTCTTCATTTTGTTGTTCTTCTCTCTTTGTTTAGCAATGTTTAGCATATGAAGTTGCTTTAGCTCGAGGGATGTTGTATTTGAACGGATGTGAGTACATTAATTACTGATTTTTTACTAGTAATTTTTAAATTAGTTGTTGTTTGGCTTGGAAATTATAACTTGATGAACCTACCCACACCATGCTGGACTGGAGCTATAACACGTGATGAAGTAATTGTGTTCACATATATGGAGAGAAGTGCTCACATTAGGTTGGACAAGGATGGATCCATTGGCTCCTTTCTCTTATAAATCTAATTGGTAAGGTTCATTCATCTATTACTCACTTGATCCAATCCACCCATTTGCCATTTCAATTATTTAAATTTTACTTTTCCTAAAAAGAATATGATTGAGTATTACGATCGGATAAAATTATCTGTGATTTCGTAGCTCTTAGTTATTTTAAACTGTGTTCGGCAATAACATTTTAAGTAGTTTTAAGGCTATATGTTAGTTTAACATTTCATGAAGAGCTACTTAAGCGGCTAACAGCTAAGCATTATTAAAACAGTTAAAAATAACTTAAATAGTTAATTCTATCGAACAAACTCTTAATAACGTTTAACTATCAGCCAACAGTCACTTAAATAATTAATTTTATCAAATAAACTCTCAATAACGTTTAACTATCGGCCAATTTAATAGTCATTTATAAAACTCTAAAAGCTAAAGCGTTATCATTTTTTTTTTTTGAAAAAAGAAAAAAGACCACTTAAAAAGCTCATGTTGTCGAACAAGCTGTTGCGGAACACATTGCGGTTATTCTATGTTTTCCGTGGGGTTAACTTTGACATAAACTAACCAGCGAGTCTTGCTTTATTTATCTTCCGGAAGATCCTCTATATGGCATGTTGTCTTAGCTCTCTCATGACCCTTGTGTGGCGTAGCTTACTCTCACCGTTGTTATAGCTAGTGCTCTCTCTTTTTTTTTTTTTTTTAATTTACTAAAAGGTAAGATATTGAAAATTATAGTTCATTTTGACCCTCCCCTTCCTAATGATATTCAGTGTGCACATAAAAATTTTCCTTTTAAAATATCGTTGAAAATTTTCCCGAAAAATCCATTGAAAGCTACTATGCAAGACGAGCCAACACATTAATTTCTCTATTTCATGATAAAAAGTCCAAATTATTGAAAAACGAGGAAGGAGTTAGAAGCTCTAATCGAGCGAGTAAAAGGCAATATGTCGGCAGGATACTCAACGGCTCTTTCATGTACCCAACAGGTCAATTTTCGGTTTTGTAGCCCAATAAAACGGTAAAAAAGCCGCAGTTACAATGCTAAAGCTCAATCATTGAATAGCTGACATAACTCAAATGAGGATAAATCCAACAAAAAAGAAATTAATTGCTGGAATCGAAATGCCTTCTAGTGTTGAAGTCTCTGTTAGAGAAACATACAACATCCCAGTACAATTACAAAAGTTCTTGTCACATTCAATGTTATTGTTCCATATATTCTGTGGTTTCATCAGAGGCCGGATTGTCTACCTCACTCCCACTACTCAAGGCATCATCATATTTTAATGGTGAAACTTTTTTTGCCACCAAATTGTCATTAATATTACATTTCACACACTTAACTTGTTTATCTTGTTCATCCTTTCTCCCGTCTTTGCGTTTCCTAGTCCCATTAGTTTCTACTGCTTTCAGCAAACTGGGAGCAGCCAACAACATGGTGCCCTCAGAATCTAACATCTCTAGATCACCATCAACTTCATCATCCCCCTTAACCTCATTACTGCAATAAACGAAATGACTTTCAACCAAATTCTTTCCATCTAACCTGATTGGATGGCCGTGCTCTATCTTTGACTTACAAATTGCAATTTTTGCATACATCTTGGAGGTGGCACTATCAAATACTTTTACCCCTTGATCCTCGAGAGTCAATAACCAATCTGGAAAATAGAGCGAAATCAGATAAATACTAATTGCAAATGGCATAAAATATCTGAAAAAGGAAAAGTTCCAAAATGGGTGGTTCCTCTCTAAATAGCTCCTACCCAAATTTGTCCAAATTAGCAAAGACAGTGAGACACGATTCAGTATAGAAGGCGGTGCCACATTGTACCCAGAACAACAGCTGGTCAAGTAATTTAATCCTCCACTTTAAAAATGGTACCACAGATCTTCTCCATTCATAATTTCCTTTCTGAGAATCATAACCAGACAAGAAAGCGCAAGAGGTGCTAAACTTCTGAGAAATGAGGTGAACAAACTCGAGGATAGAGATAACAGAGGAACTCACTGATAAGAGCTAGAGGAGTTGAAACCTTTGGTTTACTTGTTTCACTCTCTATGCCTGGCTGACATGTTACCCACTTGATCAAATGAGATGGTAGACAAGATGCAGAAAATGCTATTAAGCAAGAAAGAACTTTGCTCTGGTTACCATTATCCCTATGGCCAATCAAACAATAAGATGAATCAGATGAGAAGGTCTTATAAACAACTCCTATTAGACATTCAAAAGGTAAAGATCGTCACCTGAGGAATTGTATGGCATTGTCAGCAACAAACAACCATGTTATAGCAAGATTTTTCAAGCATAAATCAGGTAGATGGATCCCTTTTTGAGGGCCAAGGAAGGAATAGTCCACCGTCATTGCAGTGTCATACAGTATGTTTCGCAAAAAAACTTCATCTTCAGAATTCTGAGATAAGAAAAAGAATTAATTGACCGTTTAAGCTGTTCAGGAAGACCAAACCGATAGAAACTATGGAACTATAAAGATCATATTACAGGAACTAGCAAAAGCTAAATAATGCTCACCACGTTTCAAGCATCACCTAATTGACTTACTGTATAACAACTTAGCATGGAAACAGATAAAATGCAGGACTGAGTTAGTTGGACAATATAATTTTCATATACAACAATATCAGCAAGTTTGGAAGTTAAGAAGCATGAATTAAGGTTATATATGCATAATTTTCTGAGGCTTAAAGCTGATTAAAATGACTACAGGCATGAGTGATCTGAGCCTCGCACTCAATACATACAGCTCACAATCTTATGCATGCAGATTGCATTCTAATTACAAAATCAGCATTCTATACAGAAGTATATTAAGGATTATAGCGGATGTGAAATTATATCAAACGCCTGATAGCCGACAATATCGCCTGATGGAAGGATGAAAGCTCCACATGTATTCCTAATTTATATTCCTCCATTTCATTGCCACGTATACAGTTTAGTCAAACCAATGTTAAGAGGACTAAGAGTTGTACAGAAGGCCGTTTCCTTGTATAAGATTGAGCTTCAAACATGGTAATGGCACCAGATTCCTAGCCAACCTAGCAAGTAAATCTCTACACTCTATTCTGTAGTCAAACACTAACATAAAAAAGAAAGAAACAAAAAATGAAAGTACTGTTATCTAAAAGGCAAAATACTAACCAGTATACTGCTGACAGACAAGGTTGGTTCCAGCAACATCTTGAGAAGGGCATCTGTCACGAAAAAGAAAAAAAAAATTGAATCTTGATCACTTAAATTAACCTAAAATTCAAATAACATAAATAAATTCTCACCAACGAAGTAATAATTTCCAAATGCAGTTGTCATTTGAACTGCCCAACCACGCAATTCTTTCTCTAATTCTGTTCTTGAAATTCCCAACCTAAATTTCAAGCACAACCTCAGCAAGAAAGCTTCAGTCATTACAATCCCAGCTAAATACCCACTTCCACATCCCTCACTAACGACTCCTTTTCGAATTCCATCACTAACAAGAGGAAAAAACACTCTTAAATCCTCACCAAATTTACAACTCTCCCCAACATTGTCCACCAGCCAAACACGTACCAAATCAACAAGACAAGAACTCAGAGCCCCAAATTCTTCATTCTCATCAAAATTGGCGCCAGAACAAATACTAATATAACTAACAATCACTTCTAAAAATCTGTCAACCTCTTTTGTCCACCTTTTTCCCTCAGAAACTAAACTATGCAGCTCATAGATAACAGGAGCAAGTACAGCAATCTTCTTAATCGCATTGCACGAACAAGAGCAGGAAACTAGTAGCTGAAACGAGTCCTTAGCTACTAAGACGTGGTTTGAAGATTTTTGAGCGGTAAATTTCGCGGAGTGGGAAGCTAGAGCCGAGTAAAACCAGACAATTTCTAAAGGTGGATCGGGTAAATTTTGAAGAAAGCGGGAGAATATGGTAGTGAAATTTGAAAAATCAGTTGCGCCTTTTCGGTATTCGGTTAAAAATCGGTCAGTTGATTCTTTTAGCATAGATTGCAAAACGTCTGACTTGTGATTCTGTGTGATTGTGTCCATTTTGATTGCAGAAATCAACGCGAAATGGGATTTGAAATTGAAAGATTTTGTGACTAAAAATTGATTGATTACTGGTTGGGATGAATGTTTGATTTGAAAAGGGTTTGTGTAACTAAAACCCTAGGTGTGAAAGAATTGGGAGAGGAAAGCGAGGGAGGGAAGTTCAGGGCATTTTGGTAACGATTGGGATTTTGAATTTCAGTCAGAGAGTAAACTTGTTGTTTTTCTTTTAATTTTTACCGCCCTCTTTTGAAATTTTTATCGTGGGTTAATTAATCGATATTTCATTAAACTGCTCCAAGTTAAGTGTGTTTATGCAATGGCTTAAATGCAGAAATTCAACCTTATAATAGTATTATTTAAAAAAATTGTGTAATTTTCAATTTTCACTTTAATCCATTATATAATTTAATTTTTAATTATATCTATTACATGGTTTCGTTTCGCTTAGTATAAATGAATTTAAATTTATTTATAAATAAATTCTAGATACAATTTATCTCCAAATATATATTTATGTTTAAATTTAAGAATTCATTTAATTTTATATAAAAAAGAATTGATATAATTATTGTAAAGTCTAGGAGGTAAATATTTTTGTCATAATATTTTATAAAATTAATTTAGAAATTCCATACATTTTAATAAAAATGTCTTAATTAAGTTCAAGTCTATGTATTTGGATTTGTAAATTTAAATCTTCTATTTTGTATTTCAAATATAATCATTTACATAAAAAATTGTGAAATTTATTTATTTCAAATAGAATGATTTAACTTATAAAATTATTTTATTGGATATTTTAATTTAAAAATTAATTAATTAAATATTCATTTAATAATTGAAAAGGTAAAATTATAATTTTAAAAATGAATTAAATTAATATTTTAAGTGTAAAAATTAAAACCTTACAATTTGTTACTAAAATTGGAACTTGGAAGGTCTATAAATATTATCAAAATTAATAATATACAAGTATGATAAGTTTCCTGCAAATTTTAATGCATGATTAAGTTTACTGCTAAAACCATAAAGATTAATTTGTGTATATTAACAGTGATTAATTATTTATTTATTTCAAAAAATTTATTGTCTCTTTTGACCCTCGTCAAATGAGATGACAAGATGAAAAAAATATCAAACCAAATAAGAGATTTTGATAATCTTAAGAGATTTTAGGTCCATTCAAACAAAGGCAAAGTCAATTAAAAAATATTATTATTTTATTTATTGATACGCATGTATAATATGAATTTTTATTTTTAATTATTCGGCGTATAAAAAAAATGCTAAATATATTTTAAAAAATAAAAAAAAATGCTCTCTCTTACGTGTACTCGGAGCTTAAAGTTAAAAAAAATAATTCTTGCCCTTCCAATCTCATCCATCTGACGTAAAACTCTCACTTTTTATAAAAAGAAAAGGCAGGAAGCACATATAATATTTGAATGTTTCGAGATATTTTCTCTCCACTCAACGAAGGTAGATAGTGTTTGTACATAAATATACAAATGCGATGGCAATAATGTATTTGTGAAGGCAGAAAAGTAGTAATATGGTGCGTGATGCCAGCAGCCATGTCAAGACACAAAGTAAATGGCTTAACCCTTTTTAACTGCTCCAACCGTGAATTAATTAAAGTAGGATCATTGTAATCTACGCCAACAAAGCATCATTTCAATTTCAATCCCATCAATAAAAGTTGATAAGGTAGAAACTATAATTAATCAAATTAAAAATAATATATGTGCATATAATATCATGCACGTCACTTTCAACATTTTTTAAGAATAATAATAAAAATTGCAGCAAAAAGAAAATCTAGAAGAATACACAATTGAGAAAATTAGTAATAAAGCCAATAATCAGAGCCTAAAAGCTACGTCGCATCTTTCAGTCCGTCGTTATCTTCCAACCTCGTTTCCTCTTTTCTCATTTTCTTCAGAGCAGTAAAAGAAGAAGAGGAACACAGAGAGAAAAAGAAATTAACAGAGAGAATCGAGAGACCGTGTGTTTGTATGTGAAATCGCATCGATGAGAGATTCCTGAAGGAGTCTAGAGAGTGTTTATGTGCGTTTTCTATGTGTGGAATTTCTTTAACGTTCAATCTCTATATTTCTGGTTCTAATGGTTGATTAATCAGGAGCTATCCATCCCAAATGGAGATTTTTACGGTTTTTTTATTTGTGTTATTTCGAATCTGACTTTCGGGGATCGGTTGTATTGGTGGGGATTTCTATTTTGTTAGAGATATAGAGCAGAATGAACGGTGGTGGCAGTACAGAGGCTTCTGTGGATAAGCTGCAGCCGTTGGAGTGGAAATTTGCGCAGGTGTTTGGGGAACGTACAGCTGGTGAAGAAGTACAGGAAGGTACGATCTCTGATTAGGGTTTTTGATAACTTGTTTTTGGTTCATTGTTGTTGGAAATCGTTCTTGAAAATTCTTCTGTTCTGTTTTAGTCGTGGGTATAATTATTGGTTTTGGTGTCAAATTTACGTTACATAGCATATCCAATGACAGAAGTAATAGTAAATGACGATGGACTGTGTCATGTGTGGGATTCAGCTTAATGATACAATCCGTGTTTATGCTGTTAATGGAATCTGAATTGGCTTTGAACTGTGAGTTGATGCAATGCCATGCATGTGGAGTTTTAAGAGTAGTCATGCACATGTTGATAGGTCATACGATAATGATCTTTGGCTGATATTGATTCTGTAGTATTGCAGCATTCAAGAGTCAATTGGTATATGATGTTAATCCTGGTTGCGCAATGGAAATCATGAAGTATTTGCATTGAATTATGACCAGAGAGGAGTTAATTGTTAGACGTTTTGAAGGACATTTTACGCCATAAGGCACATTTGCTGGACAATGTTGGAATCATCTTAGTTTTGAGAATTACTGTAGTTGAATATGATGTGTCCCCATCTTCTTACTTCATTTTATCATGGACTTTATTGCAGTTGATATCATATCTGCTATTGAATTTGATAGAACTGGCAACCATCTTGCTACCGGAGATCGTGGTGGCCGGGTAGTTTTATTTGAAAGAACCGACTCGAAGGATGTATGCTAAGTTTTTTCTACTTGATTTTTTCTTTCATGCAATTTTCTTGGATATTTTTAGACTTGTTTTGCTGTTATAATATAACTCTGAAGTAAAATGATAATGTGTAGCATGGTGGACATCAGAGAGATCTAGAGAGGATGGATTTTTCAATCAATAGGCATCCTGAATTCCGGTACAAAACAGAGTTTCAGAGTCATGAACCTGAGGTATTTCTTTTCCATTAATTTTTAATGTGATCAATTGTATAACAAATCTATTTATTTTGGTTCTTTTGAAATCAGGATTTGATGAGCCCTTATGTTATCTGTTTTATTTAGTTTGATTATCTAAGGAGCTTGGAAATTGAGGAAAAAATCAACAAGATTAGATGGTGGCAGTCAGCTAATGGTGCCTTGTTTCTTCTGTCGACTAATGACAAAACCATCAAGTTTTGGAAGGTAAAGCAAGTCAGTTTGAACCTTTAAAGACTTTAGACTATATCAAGGTTCCTTCTGTGAAAGCTCTTGAATTGTTTTTGCAATTTAGTTAGATTATTATCGGTCTAGAATCTTCCTTTCTTTTCCAAGACTTTTTTTCATTGGAAGAACAAAATTTATCCTACAAACTGAGACTAGGGTGATTCTCACTAAAAAGAATCTAAAAGAAGCTGGAAAATATAATGATCTCTAGAATACAACATTTCAATCACAAAGGATATAGAGGAAAGTCATTTAGCAGTGCAATAAAAGGTAGGTTTAGGTCTTAGATTCAAATCTTGTTTAGTAACTGAAGAAAGAAAGGGGTTGGGTTCCAAAGTAATAGAATATTCTTTTAACTGGATAGTTTGCCAGTGTGTTCAGAAGACTTATTTTGTTTTTATTTGGTCCAATAGCGGCACCTAGGGGGGAACACACCGTACTCAATCAATAGGATTGATCAACCTCTCTTTAACTTTTCACCATCTAGCTTGGTGTATTTTTTATTTCTATCTAATTGAACTGCTTTTACTGTAGCTTTTTAGATGAGTCAGCGTGCATTATGTTGGGTAGTTATTTCTGTTTCTTGTCCTTTCTAGCAAGGTAGCTTAGTGGATTTATGCAATCTGCAAAAGAGAAGTTGATTCTTCTTTTGTGGTGGAAAATTCCTAATCCACTTGCTGTTTTTAATGTTGGATAGGTCCAAGAGAAGAAGGTCAAGAAAGCATCTGAAATGAATGTTGACCGTGCAAAAGCTACAGGAAATGGCTCTATTGTAGGCTCAAGCATGCAGACAAGCTCCAAACTGTACACTGCAAATGGAGGATCTTTGGACAGGCCGTTAGCTTATCCAAGCAATGACTTTTCCCTGTCAACTGGGAGTGTCTCAAGTCTACATTTGCCTGTGGTAGTTGTATTCAGTCTAGGATG
Organism: Jatropha multifida; assembly: GCA_948099535.1. NCBI lineage: Eukaryota > Viridiplantae > Streptophyta > Magnoliopsida > Malpighiales > Euphorbiaceae > Jatropha > Jatropha multifida. Next base: position 139,347 of record CANUEX010091136.1, on the reverse strand, counting down.
CTTATTTGTTCATAGCAATCATGCTTTTGACTATGGAACTTATTTTCTATTTGTTTGCTGCTCTAACACTCATTGCACCTGTATATCTAGTTGACCAGTATTGAAACAAGCCTTGTGGCCAAGTGCCGAAGGATATATGCTCATGCCCATGATTACCATATTAATTCTATTTCTAATAACAGGTACATTCTATCAAATCTATATCACTTTTCTTTCTTGTTAGATTCCTTGTCTTCAACTTCCATGTTTTAATTAAACTGTCTGCATTCCTTTGCTTTGTCTTTAATGTTTATTTTGATTGTTCTATGAATTCCTATTCAATTTGGTTCATGGTCTTGGAATGACTTGTAAAGTGGAGGTGCAATTGATGTTTTATTTATTTTTTACCTTTTGGAGGAAAATGATTCCCATAATTATGGTATTTTTTTTAAATATAATGATTTTTTTTTGTGGGTTTAACATGTACATTTGGAAATTTTTGCTACATTGCTGAAATATGCCTCTTTTTCCTCTGATGTCCATGGCATTCACCAATCTTTTTTGTGTTGTAGTGATGGTGAAACTTTTATATCAGCTGATGATCTACGAATAAACCTATGGAATTTGGAAATCAGCAATCAAAGTTTTAATATTGTTGATGTGAAGCCTGGAAACATGGAAGATCTGACTGGTGCGTCTCAGCTTTCTGTGTGGCAATTGGACATTTTTTTATTGTTTTATTAATGTTGATAACCTGAGGTGTAAGGGAGTAAATAAGATTCTGGTTAGATATCAGTCTTCTTTTATCCTCCATGGCATGCATTCTGTTTTTGTTTTTCCTTATGTTCCCTTATTGAAGGTGCATTGATTGGGCAGGAAGCCATGTTTATGTTTATCATTATGTTTATTATCTATCTTCTGCTGTTGCTTTACTTTCTATGTTTATCATTATGTTCATTATCTTTCTTCTGCTGTCGCTTTACTTTCTAATAGACTTAATTTTGAACTTTATTCTTGTCGTTATGTTTCCCTTATTGAAGGCAAGTTGATTTGGGTGGAAGCCATGTTTATGTTTATCATTATGTTTCTTACCTATATTCTGTTTATTGTATTGTGCATGCAGAGGTGATAACTTCAGCAGAATTTCACCCTACTCATTGTAATATGTTGGCCTATAGCAGTTCAAAGGGCTCAATCCGTTTGATTGATATGCGACAATCTGCCCTCTGTGATGCTCATACAAAATTGTGAGTCACTTATCAGTTGTCTGTCAATTTTTGTCTTTACTTTCTTGAAATCAAGCAACTTCTTTAACTTCGAATGCTGCATGATATATTTTTAGGGTGTTTTTATTGTATTTGCTTTTAACTTAAGAAATTCATAACGGTGCAGATTTGAGGAACAGGAGCCGCCTGGATCAAGGTCCTTTTTCACAGAGATAATTGCCTCAATCTCAGATATTAAGTTTGCTAAGGATGGAAGATATATACTTAGCCGTGATTACATGAATCTCAAGGTCCTAATTTTTACACACTGTTGTTAGTAATTTTTCCATTTTAAGTACTCTGTTTCAAGTGATTCTCTGAGATTGCCTTGTGTCAATTGTTAATGCAAGCTGCACTTAATTTCTAGAAAATCTTATCACTTCTATTGTTAATATTCACACTAAACTCATGGTATAATGAGCAAGTAAAGTTGATGGAGAATTAAAAATGAATATGATGCTGTATTGGAATATCACACAAACTATGGCAGGTCATGACATTCTAGTTCAATTATTCTCTTGTGCTTTCAGTTTATTCTCTTCCAATGTGGTTACTGTTCTCTCATGTTGTTTGGATTTCTTGATTCTCAGCTGTGGGACATAAATATGGATTCTGGGCCAGTTGCATCTTTCCAGGTTCATGAATATCTGAGGCCCAAGGTGACACATTCTTCTGAGGACTGTTTCTTGATTTCAGATGACATTTAGCAGAAAATTTGTAGGATAAGCATTGTGTGATGTGATTATTTTCTTGGATATTGGCCAGCTGTGTGATTTATATGAAAATGATTCCATCTTTGACAAATTTGAGTGTTGTCTAAGTGGAGATGGACTAAGAATAGCAACTGGTTCTTACAGGTGTGTTTTCCATATATATGATCTTTACTGTTTTTATAGTCTTTTAGATGCCTAATATGTTACTTCTCATGACATATTGTTCCTGTGATCTAGCAATCTGTTTCGTGTTTTTGGCTGTTCTGAGGGAAGCAAAGAAGCAACAACGTTGGAAGCCACCAAAAACCCAATGAGGTACGATCATGTATTAATGCAATAGATGACTTAATGATGAGCATGATATAGTAATAATTTGCCCTTATCTTGATATACAAAAATTTCTGTATCAAATATCCTTGAATATTTACTTTCTTGTCATATGAATTGAAAGGAAATTGGTTATTACCAAGTTGAGTATCAGATGAACTTGTCTTGACTATTCTGTAGTTGTTTCATGTGGTTAAATGATGGCCTGCATTTCCAGGAGACAAGTTCAAACCCCATCAAGGCCTTCTAGATCTCTGGGCTCTCTTTCTCGTGGGTTTAGACGAGGTTTGTGCTTTCTTAAAGTAAACTTTGCATATGGTGTGGTTTAACTTCCAAAAAATTGACATCGGTGTTAATGGTGTTACCCTGCCAATGGATCGAAATAGACATTGCTGGACCGTTATGTTAATAAAACCTTTTCAGGAAGATAAATTTAGCAGATCAGTTAGTTTTTTCCTATGCCTTCAGTTTTGTCTTTCTTAGTTTTGCTAAGTGGTTTAATTATGCCAAGCATCTAAATCAATCAGCAAACCACTCTCTTTAGGAATTTTTTCTTTTTTGTGCCTGATTTAACATGAAATTGACTTTGTGACTCTGTATTATTTTATTCCTGGACTTCAAAAGGAGGAGATAACTCTGGAATGGAGGCAAACGGAAATGCTCTTGACTTCACAACAAAATTGTTACATCTGGCATGGCATCCAACAGAAAATTCACTTGCCTGTGCTGCTTCGAACAGCCTTTACATGTATTATGCATAAAGATGGTCTGGGAAGATCACAGATTTTGGCTTTTAGCAAAACCTATAGTTGCTACCTCCGGCAAAGGCTCGACTGCCTTCTTTGCTAACACATGTGGAAAATGCACCCATTATCGGAGGCCATTGTTGCTGTTGTTGAATTATCAAGGAAGTATTATGACTTTAGCTCCCGGGCAGGCATGCCTCACTGATGATATTCTTTCACAAGATATAAAGTTCTGTCGCTATAATTTTTTGGGTCTAGGTCAAAGAAAAAGCAATCTTAAACAACTGCTTTTATGTAGTGCCCACAATGCTGCAATTCCAACTTGGCAAGGGAGTTATCACGGTTGGGGGGGGTGGGGGGAATGATCAATTCTCATCGATGTTTTTGGTTTAACCTTGTACCATGGGAACGTAGGACTCGAGGGTTGTGAAAATTTTATCATTATTATTGTTATGTCATAGTCTAACCATTCTTTCTCTCCTTTTTCAGAGTTGCTGATCTTTCTAAAGTTTTTGCCAAGTAATGTTTCTTTTTTCGGTTATAATTCTTATTTTTTGAGATTGAGAGTTGGTCTGATCCTGGGCACATACCACTCCACCCACTGTAAGGCACTGAAGTTCCAATATTGGGATAAAAAAATTGGTATAAAAGTTGCTCTTTGCAAGAGCTGTTATACGTAATACTGGTATAAAATGAAAATCTTTGCGAGTTACGACTTCCGACATTGAAATGTAGGTCTTGGCTGTTAGCTCTGAGTTTCCATGTGACGTTATAGTATTGTTGTAAGCATATATATGTATATGTAAGAAAGAATCGTTCTTTTATTCCCGTAAAAATATATTTGGTTCAGGAAAAATATTCAATTTATCTCCAATTTATTTCATTTTTATTTTATTTTATTTTCTATAATAGATTTAATTTTTAAACAATCTACATATGTTTTATAATATTTTTTATATTATATTTTACACTTCACATGTTTATATGAATTGTAACAATTTGTTTAGTTTATAGAGCTTAATAAAAATTCAGAATTCAATAAAATAAGTCAAATTAAATTATTCCAATTAAGTTCATGGCGTATTTTATCATTAAATTATCTGTTGAAATGTCTATACATTTATCAAACGAGCTTTTAATAAAAGGATTAGGATAAAAAATTTTATCTATCTGAAAAAGTAAAATTTTCAAAATTTTATCTAAAAAAATAGAATTTCCAAATGAATTTCATTAATTTAATTAATCTAAATTTTTATAAAAACTTTCCATCTCTTAAATGAATTTTCAATTTAGCAATTTATTTTAAATATGAAAAATTCAATCACAATTGAATTTTATTAAAAATATATTTATAAATAAATTTCATATTTTAACTCTATTTATATCAATATAAAAAGAATTTAATAGTATTGTATAATTGTTTATTTTATATATTAGAAGAATTATTATTAAACTATTATTTTTTTATTTAATACATGTATTACCGTTCTCCTTTTTCCTGCGGTTCATACATTGAACACGTCGCCGCCCTCTCCTCTCGAAAAACCGCATTGACAACGCCAAACGCAAAACAAACCATATACATCAACGTAGAGTTTTGTCGCCTGAAAAGCGACCTCTAGAAACGATGTCTATGATCACTAGGAATACCGCCTCACGCCTCCCCACCCTCCTCTCCCACTACCGCGGAGCCGCCGTTTCTTTCCACACCACACTTCCCCCTCTCTCCGCCGAGGCAACGCCACCGACTCCTTATGCCCGCCCACCGCCTCCTTCCACCTCTTCCCCCGCCGGACTTTCGAAAGCGGCGGAGTTCGTGATATCGAAGGTCGACGATCTTATGAACTGGGCGCGCCGTGGGTCCATCTGGCCCATGACTTTTGGTCTCGCTTGCTGTGCCGTCGAAATGATGCATACCGGTGCTGCTCGCTACGATCTGGATCGCTTCGGTATCATTTTTAGGCCCAGTCCTCGCCAGTCTGATTGTATGATTGTCGCTGGTACACTCACGAACAAGATGGCCCCTGCTCTTCGCAAGTAAGCCTCATTTCTCTCCGTATTTCTTAGGGTTAGGAATTCTCTCTCCAAGATTTTTGGGTCTTTTCGTTGTACTCCAGGTAATCATTATTATTAGGTTTGGCTCATTTGGTTCAGATCTCTGTTTGAATTCTAGCGTTTAATACCTGTTGATTAATGTTTGGTAACGTATGAACTTTATTTTTCCTCAAGGCAAACACTTGGGCTATTTGTGTTTTGATCTCATTTCAATCTGGATTGTTGTTAGAATGTTCCTTGCAAATATTGCTGCTTTATAATTTTTTCCCAATTAGTTGGAAGGAAGGTATGAAAAGAGGAGATGGGAGTGTTTTTGGAGTAGGAAGTGGGTGTTCCCTAACTTCTTCATTTTTATAAGAAACAGTAGAATTTCAATCGTAGTTTGAAAAAATTGACTAATTTGGATTTGAAGTCCATTAGCAAATGTTTTAATCTGCAACTAGTTGAGGCTTAGCTACTTGAGATATTGTAAATAAAAAGCACTAGTATTTCTCCTTGGATTTTGAATGATAAGATGTAGCTTTAATGGCATTTTTAGTCATGTAGCATGAAACTTATTTTTCTATTTTGCTTCTTTAGCTTGATATATGGGAATTTTGGAATCATTTGGAAATAGTTCAAAAACTTTAGTTGAGCCTCAGCTATCACTATGCTAACTTCAAGGCTTGGTTGAGTTCAAATTGTTTGATTGATACATGGGTTGAAAAAATAACTTTTTCTAAACAAGCATAAGCTGAAATTTGTCAAGGTTATGGCTGCATTTAGTGAAGGAGAGATGATTAATCCAGAGTGATATATGAGGAAACATGTGTCTGTTGCCTTGCTGGTTTAGGTTTCTGTCAAATACAGTGTAGGTTATGCTTCAAGTTTTGGAATTTGCACTTCCTTTGCCAACTATGTGCGGTAAATCTACTCGTTGTGTGTAATAAGACTCCATAGCGAAGACCAATGGCTTTGCCTATATTTATATATATGTATGGTGACTGGGATTTGCCTGAGCATATTTTGCACCAGACTGGGTTTTATGCATATTTCTTCCTCTCCATCTCTGTCTGTTTATGTTCAAATTGTTCATGTTTGTGTTCACTAGTATTAATAACATTGGCACATCATAAGTGGATCACAGTTCTGATGAGCTTTGCATGTAAAATTATTGACAGGGTGTATGATCAAATGCCTGAGCCAAGGTGGGTCATCTCTATGGGCAGCTGTGCAAATGGTGGCGGATATTATCACTACTCCTACTCCGTCGTTCGCGGTTGCGACAGGATCGTACCTGTAGACATTTATGTTCCAGGATGCCCTCCCACTGCTGAGGCTTTACTCTATGGGATACTCCAGCTTCAGAAAAAGATCAACAGGCGCAAGGATTTCCTCCATTGGTGGACCAAATGAGTCCATTTTATTTTGGTGTGGCATGAGTTTGCTGCATCTTTATGATCCAATAAATGCATTTATGTATCTGTTTGCCGACTCAGTGCTGTATGGAGGGAAAGACCATCAATCTGCTTTCCAATTCTAGACCTTACTACATGGTGTTGTTCACCAAAACCGTCTATGCATATGGTGGCTGCAGATCCTGTAATACTTAAAACTTTGAATCTTGGATATGTGTGAACTTCCTTTTATATTTTGCTTGTTTAGCTGTTAGAATGCTGCATATTGTTTTTGTAATGTGAAGGTTAAATAAAAAGTTTTTGTTCTCTTTGCATTTGCCATTTGCTGGACTTAGGGTACCTGTGGTTAAAGTCAATAATACTATTAATATGCCTTTCCAAAGCTGAATTTTTATAATTTAAAAACCATTTTTATCGAAAATAATTAAAAATGTTTTATAATTTAAAATTTTAAATTAACTTATAAATACCATAACATTAAAAAGTAAAAATTATATTTCTTGCAAAATAAACTGAGCAATGTGAATTATTTTCTTGGTATATGCGAATCAAAGTGAGCCGACACCGACTTATGAGAGAACCGTGAGCCAAGACCTATTTGTACAGCGTCTACCAAAATATAGTATTTTGTTCCAGTAAGCGAAACGTCAATAGGAAAAAAAAAAAAAAAAGAAAAAAAATCTCTCCACAATTATCCTATCACGTGTCCTGCTCCGTATAAAAGCTCCATTTCTCATCTTTACACACCCTCCAATCAACCGCTAAGTCTTTAGGGTTTCTTTTCATTCTTTACCCATGGCAGACGAATCTCAGTACTCTTCGGGCACAGACACCGCACCCACCACCACCAACAAGCGCAAATATGATGACCCGATTACAACATCAACGCGTCGCCCAACTGGCTTCTCCTCGCCTGACTCTTCTCACGCTCCGCCGTCATACAACAGCGTGCCCCCGCCTAACGATGATGAGATCCAGATAGCTAAGCAAAGAGCTCAGGCGATCGCTGCTCGCCTCTTCAATACTGTCGGTTCTGATATTAAGCGCCCTAGGGTTGAGAATGGTGCGTCTGGCTTCGATTCCAATGAGAAGGGATTTAGCTCTCCACCTAACGGTTGATATCTCCTGCTCTCTCTCCCTTCCTCTCTCAATAAATGTACATATGTTCAATGTTTGTTATGTTGGTGTGAATTTGTGTCAGCGGATCTGTGCGCTTTACTTTTGCTTTGTTTACTCGTATCTTTTTTGTTGTTCGTTTAACGTTTTGTTCTTTTTCTTCATTTTATGTGGACTCTCGATGGCTTCGTTATGTTTGCAATATTTGGAGATGTAAACCTAGCTATTAATCGGTTTAAGTGAATAATTGGGCTAGGGTTTAGGGTTTTGGACATATTTTCTGTTCTATACATTTCATTATGTTACTCCGATTACACATCTTATGGGACTTAAATTAGTTCATCTGTGCCTACCTTGACCTGTTATCCTTTTCTTGACAAATGATTCAATTTCTTGCTTTATATGTCAAGATAATAGCTGGTGTTTTGGTTGACTGCAGACGTCAAGTCTTTGTCAAACGTAGCCCCTTCAGCAATTCCTGTTTCATATGGATCCTACCAGGGAGGTTCGAGCAAAAAGATTGATATCCCAAATGGTAGGGTTGGTGTTATCATTGGGAAAGGTGGAGAGACTATTAAATATCTTCAGACTCGTTCTGGAGCAAAGATTCAGGTTACTCGAGATATGGATGCAGACCCTAATTCGGCAACTAGGATGGTAGAGCTCATGGGAACCCCTGAACAAATAGCAAAAGCAGAAGAGTTGATAAATGAAGTTCTTGCGGAGGTTGGAATACTTGGCTCATTTTTAATTGTGTGCTTGTCTGCATGCTCATTACTACTTTTAGCTACAAGATTTATTTCTTCTCAGTTTTAGGTTCGAGGGAATTAGCAGAGGCATCGTAGAAATTATAGATGATTGCTATAATATATAAATTTCTTGAAGTACGTTGGTGTGATTTCAGTGTCTAATACACCCTTTTATGCAATTGTTGTTTCAAAATAGAAGCAAGCTGGCTGTTTTATTGATATATTATTGCAAACTTTAATTCATGTTGAATGTTTGGCTCAGGCTGATGCAGGGGGTTCTGGTACAGTTTCTAGAAGGTTTACAGGTCAAGGTGGTTCTGAACATTTTGTGATGAAGATTCCTAATAACAAGGTATATTAAAAAGCTATATTTAGTTGTGATATTGGGTTTAAAAGTCTCTAGTTCTGGATAGCATGTGACATGTAATTGCCTTCAGGTTGGTCTGGTAATTGGCAAAGGAGGAGACACAATCAAGCAGATGCAGAATAGAACTGGAGCTCGTGTTCAGGTTTGTTTTTCAATGCATTGCTTGAAATTCCGGCTATCTATCATTATTAGGCTGTGTAGGTGGTGTTATTGTGTTGACATCACTATTTTCATATCGGTCCTTACTTGATTGTTATTGATATGTCATACGATTTATCTTGGTAAGTTGTTCCCAGAAACTAGTTTACATTTTAAAATTTCTGCAGGTGATACCTTTGCATCTCCCTCCTGGTGATACATCAACAGAAAGGAATGTGCATATAGAGGGGACCAGTGAACAGATTGAACTTGCAAAACAGTTGGTTAATGAAGTAATCAGTGAGGTATATTTGGTTGTTGATGTTAGTTTCCAGAGGTGGCATTTAGGAACTACTGGTTCTTTGTGTGAAACATGGTTAAATTTAGGGGAATCATATATAGAAGACGTGATAGCTTTTATTTTTATTCAGATGGTCCTATTAGCATGATTTTTTCATTCATTTTTATTATATTTTGATACCTTGGTTAATCTATTAGATCATGTATAGCTTTGTCTATATTACTCTTCAATCTAGTAAGATGCGATCTAAAAACTTTTGTTTCAGATATCTGTGCTTCTGGAAAAAAGCTTCTGGCGTTTTTCTTTATAATTTGTTTGTGGACTTGATATTCAAATTTGTTTGCAGCATCAAAGTTGTTCTAGTTGTCCATTCTGGTTATAATTGGAATATATAAATATTACTTTTTGGTGATTTGCATCTAACTTTACAGATATGTTTGACACTGTTATGGTTCATAGAGTTGCCTTGTTCTTGTTATTTTTCCTTCACTTGGTTGTTCTATGCTTCCTTTCCTTTGGTGTTCCAATTAAAGATTATGTCTCTCTCAATTTATTAGTTGGGTTTTCATTCAAGTGTTTTTATAGTTCTGGTTTGCCTTTTAGATTTGGTGTTACCTTTGCACTGTCTAATATTCGCAATTCTCCTCCTTTGCGTGGAATTGGAAATACTAGTTGATTTTAATATACGTTTATGTCAATGCCATTATTGTGATTAATTAATATTGTTGGGGTATATTTTTGAGCATTAGTTTCTTGCATCAACTATTTGGTTATATAAAATGGGTCGGATATATCAATTTATATTGTTCCCTTATTGGACTATTTAGATTCAGAAAGTTGCAGATATTTTTTGGTTGCTGATCCTCATGGCATTTACAGCTTAGTTGGTTGAGAATTTTTATCCCCTTCGCTTTTCTGGAAGAGGAGAAAGAGAGACTGCAATTCTAACTACTTTATAAAGATTCCAGGCTGTTTAACTGGTTTAGTCTTTAGGAGCTGGATAGCATGGTAATGTGCATTACTTGATATAATGTTCGAATGCCTGCGATATAGCTGTCAGTGTATACTGAGTGCACAAACCTTTATTAGTTTTCTCTTTTGCCTTGCCAACTGCATCAATTTCTTATATCTATTATTAGTCTTCTGACTTATATTTTGAGGTGGATGTTGGATGTACATGGCTTAATGATGAGACAGATTATGGTGATTATATTTTGTCATACATGGGTTAGTGCCCTACTGACTTAGTTTGTTGAGCAAGTGATAACCGCTATTTGTTTAGTCGGTAAGGCCATGTAATAACTGTTTACTATTTGAACCCAATATCGCCATAGTTTTTGGTTGTATTCCCATTTGGATTATAGTATGTTCTACCACCATATGTGCTTATTGATGGTGTCATGTGACTGATATTGTTATTGAGAACTATTGTAGGGTTAGTGTTGTTGGACTTTTTGGTGACACCAACATGGAAAACCTTGTGTTGGTGTTCCCTCGGCAACATCCTGGTATGGTTCTGAATCCCCTTTTTTTGATGTTTAGTAATGATATCCTGCAGAGAAGCAGCAAATATACTTGTGAGGAATACAAGCTTATTAGATTATATTGGGTTAATTTTTGGAATGTGAGTTGTTGGGTAATTTCTTTTATTAAAAATGCTACCTTTAGTTTTGCAACTTGGTGGCTTATTTTATGGAGATAAAACTTGTACATCACATCACCTTATCCTAAACGTATTTGGTGGCCTTAATTTGATCTTGATTATTTTCAAAGCTTTTATATGTAATTCCTCCTCCATTTGAAGCTTTGTAGTTTCTCCTTAATTTGAAGCCTTTTAATTTCTTTGAATATCTTTTAGTATTTGCATGTTGTAATCAGTTGTTAAACTATTTTCTCTATTCTTAATGGGTTTTTACCATTGATAATTGTTTTAGCCTTGTTTTCATTGGCAATTTTTCTTGTCTTGCTTATCCCAAGTCCCTTTTCCATGTGCCTCCTAACCTATTCAAAGGCACCTTATGCAAATTTAATGTGTTGTCCAGCACAGTTTGAGGATCACATTTATAAATTGTATCGTTATCTGATGCTCTGGCATCTGCGTTTGGTTTTGTTCTCGTCCTTATCTGGATGATAGTGTGGCATTCTGCTTTTGTTTCTGCACCTCTGTGATATTACTTACAATAGCTAAAAAGTTCATAGATGTTGTTTATCCGTTAAATTGAAGTTGCTTGTTCTAAACTCCTGCACACATTATTTTTGCACCTGGCTATTACTTGTATGATAAATTCTGATGTTTGTATAATTCAGAGACCATATTTAGGTGTGTTAAACAATAAAGCAATGAATATATTGTTAATCAATACCCATGCCAATATAGGATATTGATTTTTGAGAGTGTTCTTGTATTGATGCTTTCGTTGGCTGCAATACATCAAATGGATATTACGTGATATCATTGTGTGCTTCATATGAACATGAACTCTTTGCCAGTCCATGGCAGCGAGGCATTCTATATCTATCTTTACTATTTTGGTAAAGCTTGTATAGTTCTTTTTTTTTTTGTTCTTTCTGTACCCATTCACTTCAAGTAGGGAGAGGATGGGCTTCCGCCGGAGTAGCTCAATAATTCCACCAACCAAGTACGGTATGTAGGCATTCAGACCCCTTCCTGATAAAGTATGAAATCCAATAATCCCTACCTCGGAGATGATTATTTGTTGTCTTATGCTTTATCTCTAGATGTGCTTGCTTTCAGTTGTTTAAATGCTCACTATATCCATATAATTTGTGTTCTGCGATGTCAATATGCTGGCACTTGTAAAAAGTTCACATGGGTTATTTGGGACAACAATTTTATTTTTGCAGAATCGTGCTAGGAATCAATCAGTGTCTGGTGGTTATCCTCAGCAAGGGTATCAAACCAGACCACCGACAAGCTGGGGTCCACCTGGAGCTCCTCCAATGCAGCAACCTGGTTATGGCTATGGGCAGCCTGGAGCTTACCCTGGCCAATCACAACAGTATAACATGTCTCAGGCACCTTATGCTGGATATCCCCCTCAACCATCATCTGCTGGATATCACTCTAACTGGGACCAGTCAAATGTGTCTGCCAATCAACAGACTGGTGGTCAGGGTTATGATTATTATAATCAGCCAGCTTCATCACAGCAACAAACAACCCCTGGTGGTACTGCACCTCCAGCGGATAACAGTGGTTATAGTTACAGTCAGCATCCATCTTCTGGTTACAATCAGCAGGGACAAGGTTATGCTCAGGATGGCTATGGTGGGTATCCTCAATCTAGCTATGGTCAACCACAGCCTTATGATCAACAGCAAGGTTATACCTCAGCCCCCAATTATGGTAATGCAACTCAGGAAGGAAACACTTCCTCCTCTTATGGAGCCCAAGGAGAATTGACCCAGGCACCGAGCCAACCCCCTGCAATGAGTCAGCAAGGTTATACGACTGGACAACAGCCTAGCCCAAATCCATCAAACTATCCACCTCAAGGAACTACTCAGCCAGGCTATGGACCAACTTCCCAAACTGGTTATGGGAGTCAACCAGTAGCTCAGCCTGCATATGGGTCAAACTATGGGCCTAGTCAAGCACAGAAACCTCCAGCAAATCCTCCTGTTTATGGGCAGACACAACAATCACCAAGCACTCCCGGAGGTTATAGCCAGCCTGCTCCTGTGCAGCCTGGGTATCCACATTCCCAGCCACCACCATCTGGCTATACTCAACCAGATTCAGGACAGCAACGTGCTCCATCTGGTTATGGTGCAACTGGTGGTCAGGCAGCGTATGGTGCAACTTATGCTTCAGCTCCATCTAGTCAGTCAGGTTATGGACAGGGGATGCCACCTTACGGCACTTCTTATGGTGGTGGTTATTCTCAACCTGCAGTGTATTCTGCTGATGGCAATGGAAGTAGTAATGCTCGTGCAACTTATGATGCAGCTCCAGCATCACAGCCTGTTCAGCAGAGCGGAGTTGCAAAAACATCCCCACAAAGTTGATATGGCTTCAGACACAGATTTTGTTGTTTGATTGTTGGTCATGTATTGATGGTGTTAGGTTTAGTTAGGCTTCATAGTTTTTTAAGACTTAAATGCATTGGCCATAGGTCGACATTTACTGGTCTGTTTTTGATATTTTCTGCATGTTTAAATTTTATTCTTCTGCTTTAGTTGTTAGTTGTGTACTGTTTAAGTGTCTATCTTGTTGTACTTGCATTACCTGCATTTGAGTTTATTGGGTTATCCTTTTATATTTTCTGGAGTCACGGTGAAGGATTTCCATTGGAGATTTCTGAATAATTTTTTTATTATTTTTTGTTCTTACATTATATTTTTAATTCGGAATGTTGAATGTGCATTTATAATTGGTGAGGCAGTAGAACGATTGATTCTGTTAATTCGTGTTTTTATTGTGCGTCTGGTAATGATGGTAGTTCAACCAATTCGAGATGTAATTCGTGTTTGTATAACATATATATGTAAAATAAAAAATAATATATATAAGAAAGGAATGATTATTTTTTCTATAGGAATCGTTGTCGAAAGCTTTATCTGGTTTAAGCTTGAGCTTGTGGTAACTGTTTGAAAATAGAATGGCAAAGTGTGGTAGACTTCAGCAATTGGTGGGAATGGTATTGTACTTGGTAGTAGTTTGTTAATAGTTTTATTTTTGTATATTTCGCAAATTGAGAATTTAAATTCGAAAAGTTTATAATCTTAGTCACAAATTATAATTATAGAAGAAGAATGTTTTTTAAATTGAGTTATTGTTTGATGACATTTTTAACCTTTGAGATTAAAGTTTTATGCACTTAATTTTAAATCATGTAAAAATTTTAATTAATTTAAATTTTATTTAAAATGATAACTTAAGATTTCTTATTATGATGTTATAGGACTACTACAATTTTGAAGATTATATATATGTAAACCTTAACGACTGTTGTGCTTGTTCAAAAAGAAAAAAGACATATGGCACGAGATTATTGGATATGATTCGACACCGGATCAAGCGCCGTGCAGCCGACGCAGGAAAAAAGCCCCGCAATATAAAGCCCTAGGACCCGAAAGCCTTCGCTTCTCTCTCCCGCACTAATCAATAATCATCACCAGTAGCTATAACAGGTATTTTCCTCTTTACTTAAGTCTCTCTAGTTTACAATTTGATTTGGCGTTCGTGATGCATAATCTCCTTGGTAATTTTTGTTTCTGAATTAAATATGTTTATGCTTCTAAGAGATACCACTCTTTGATGTTAAATCTGGGTTGTAGTTAATCGGTTTGGGTTTCGTTTTAACCATCTCTATGCCTCCGATTGATACTAAATATGAAATTTCAATTTGATTACTTGATTTAATAATCTTTTACTTGTAATAATTTTCTTTTCATCTTTTTTTGGGGTCAAATCTGAATTTGGTATTAACCCGCATTTTCTGTAATCTTTGGTTATCATGTATGATTAGGTCAAGGGGAACTAATGGCATCCAAGCTAGTTCAATTGCAATCAAAGGCCGGTCAGGCCTCACGATTCGTGGCCAAGCATGGTACTGCATACTACAAGCAGCTATTAGAACAGAACAAGCAGTACATCCAGGAGCCAGCCACTGCTGAGACATGCGATCTTTTGTCAAAGCAGTTGTTTTACACACGGCTTGCAAGGTTTGTCTTTTAGAGTGTATTTTGATTTGGTGTTTTTTGGCAGATAGCTTTATAAAAAATTATGAAGGTTTACTAGTTCTTTTACATGTTAATTTTTTCTACATTTTTGTTTTATGGACAATCCATATACGCTTAGGATTTTGATGAAATAATGATACATGTATGATGGTCATGACAAACTGTTAATTGAGCTTCAAAGTGAAATTTAGAAACCTCTCTCTCTCTCTCTCTCTCTCTCTCTCTCTCTCTGGTTTATGTTATTTGGGATAGTTTCGTTTTGCATTTGGACTCTAAAACTCGGCTGTCTTGATGTAGTATATTTTTGTAAGTATATTTTTAAGCCAATATTACAAAATCTTTAAATGATTTACATTTTCGCTGAATGGGCTCCTGTACATAATGTTTTGAATTGACCTGGATGGTAGAATGATAACACTTTGTGGGGGGTTCTAGTGTATCATCTTGGTCATCTATTGTTCAAAATATATGTATTTGGTCAGTGTGAGTTAGCATGTTGTATGTCAAGAGACATATACTATGCACTTTGCTTTTGTACCTGTCTTTTTAAGCGTAAATATATCTGTTTGATTCTATTACAGTATTCCTGGGCGTTATGAAGCATTCTGGAAGGAGGTTGATTATGTCAAGCATTTGTGGAAAAACAGGAAGGAGCTCAGGGTTGAGGATGCTGGCATTGCTACGCTTTTTGGATTGGAGTGCTTTGCGTGGTTTTGCGCTGGTGAAATTATTGGTCGAGGATTCACAATCACTGGCTACCATGTTTGAATGCTGCAATGGGATTATCTGCGTTTAGAGTTGAACTGATATAGTTTCAATTATTTTCTTTCTTCCTTTTGTTGTCAACTGACCACAACATGCGTGAAGAGAAATGTTTTCCAGCATAAATTTGAAACCGAATTAGGAACAATTCATTTTGCAAATAATCTATTCTTTTGTGGCTGGTTCTGGTACTTGTGTTTAGAGCCGTTCAAGAGTGAGCTCCTCCAAGTCAAGCTTTCACTATATATGAAGTTATGAACACATGAATAGGGTTTGGTAGAAAGTGGTAATACTATGTTACTAACGCTTAGATTTATTATGAAAAATCATATAATCTACTCAGTTATGCCGCAGCCAATCATTATCTCAATCTGAGAGTGTATGACTCTAGTTTTGCTGTTATAATTCTAGAGGAAGCCTACAGAAGAAAAAAAAAGAAAAAAAAAATTAACCTTGACGGCAAAATGATCTCACATGCTTCTGAGACGGATACAAATCATAGGCAAAAGAATTTCGCTCTTTCCAGTATTTCTTAAGAATATTTTGGCTGGTAACTAAGTGTGCCCCTTAAATAACATCAACTTTTTGTATGTAACACAAGAAAATTCATTAACAAGTAGAAAAACTATATGAATACAAAATCCTGGTTAGAATTTCTGTAACTTGACCAATCTTTCACTATACCTCATTCTTTGAAAGAGCAACCTGTATGAAACTTGTCTTATTGCCTTCATAAGAGATGATTCCTGCATGCAAGAATCATTTTTGGGGAAAAAAACAGAAGAAATGCCAAGATTGAACCAAAGAACATTTTGATAGCATATCTAAATATATCATAATCAGCTACTTGTGAGGTGCTGCTCGAGGTTGATATGGCTTTTGCTGAAGGTAGGGCTTCGACAACTGCATCTGCCAGATCTGTAATGAAGGAGGAGGTGCAACCTAGAGCTGGTACGCGACCCCAATTCTCAACGCCGGACTCAAGAGCCAAATGCTTATACTCCATGTCAATTTCTTCAAGTGTCTCGATGTGCTCACTCACAAAGCTGGAATTTCAAATAGGACAGAAACAAAATTCATTAGTCTAAAATACATTTGAGCTAAAATTTGATTACAAGTGCTAACTGATCACATTTTAAAATTTAAACCTATTACCCTAAAAGATTCTTTTTAAATAATTGGGTACTCTTGGAATGATTGACATCCACAATAAACATGAACAACTTACAACCTAACAAGCAGATACAAAATACTGGCAATGCTCTAGTTAAGAGTACTCGCATTCATCCGTTAAGGAATTACAGGTTTATAGGGACTAAACTCTTGAGAAATGGTATGCTTTTTAATGGTGGATTCTCATAACTGACAGAGTATGAAACAGCCTCATTTCCCTCTGAAACTCACCTTTCCATCACTCATTCATAAACAAATTAAGAACTAAAGAAGCAACTCTCTAGGAAAACCAAATGAATGTCACATGCAACAACGCATGGCATGCAAAATCCATAGAAACCAACGTGATAACTCAAACTCTCGATACTTCATTATTTAGAACTGTGATTAAATATGTGGCAAAGGAACTACAGCTTGCATACCTTACAGGTACAGCAAGTAGACTTTTCACACCTTTCTGGCCAAGCTCAACCAGAACTTCATCAGTGTAGGGCTTCAACCATTGTACAGGCCCAACTCGGCTCTGAGAAAATTCATAAAAAAAAAAAAGAAGAGCTAAGGAATAAGGGGCCAATACTGATGTGACCAATAAAATATAATAGCCATAACAGGGATGGAGAAGAGAAATGAATAAGCAATGTAAACAACAGCCCGATGGCTCTCATAATCACTGAAGGGCGAGACTAGAAGCTGAAATTTATGAACTTAAATCATAATCAATTAACCTGATAGGCAAGAGTATGGCCATTGCTAAATCCTCTAGCTTTTAATTCTTTCATGATTAAGTAGATACACTCCTCCATCTGATCTTTGTATGGATCTCCAGCATCCTCAATGTAACTCACTGGAACTCCATGAGCACTAAAGAATATCATGACCTGAGATTCCACGTAAATAAGAAAGATTACTCAAAAGTCAAAGAATTCAAACAAGCAGCATACCAACACCAATTCTCAAAAAAGACGCGAAAGAAAAATTGCAACAGTCAAACCCACCTCCTCAGGCTTAGGAAACTGTTCTAGTTCTTTACCAATCAAGTCAGCCATAGACTTGATATAACCTTCCCTTTGGTACCAGGATTGTAGGATAGAAACAGGCAATCTTGATAGATATGCGTCTTCCCTAAAAGATCATTTGCATTTAGTCGACACAAGTCAGTAATTACTATCAAATTTCTTAAAATGAAGGAACAGAAACTGGCATGGATATAACACCTGAATATATTTTGGAGCACACGAAGGCTTGAGCCAGTTGTAGAGATAGAGAATTGTGGATAAAGGGGCAGCACAACAAGCCTTGTTATCCTGTCCCTCTTGATCTGCCAGATAAAAACAAAAGAAATTCAATAAATTAGCAAGCAAAGCAAGTCATATAGGAAGCCGATAATAAACTTTCAAATAGTTGGAATATATATTCATTTAATACATAATTTGAAGTCTCACCTGACGGATTGCCTCCTCAGTGAATGGGTACCAATAACGCATTCCAACATAGACACTGGCAGACATGCCTTTTGATTCCAAAGCCATTTTGATTGCATGTGCCTGTTCAACATATTCACAAATATATTAAAATAAAGAAGAAAAAAAAAATTTAATATACAAAAAAACTAACAAAAGAAAGAGAGCAAAGCAGAACTAGTAAACATGTATTTTATGCAAAACAAGTTGAAAGAATGCTGAAAAAGAAAACAAAAGAGAAAGCCAGTAATTTCAAGTGCACTCTACCTGCTCATCTGTTATTTTACGCAAAGGTGAGCCACCTCCTATGGCAGCATACCCTTCTTTACTTTTAGGAGCACGAAGCACAGAAATCAATTGAGCTAGAGGTCGCTGAAGAAATTGAAACAGCCTGGGAAGTCGAACAATGTCCTGTAGTAAAATAAAATGAATATTACAACTTAATGTTTGGACCAAACAAAAAGAATAAAGAGAAATGATAGAAACACGTACCGGGTCTGCAAATAAATTGAATAAAAATGGTTGAACATCATGAAGTGTTTCTGGCCCTCCCAGATTCAGAAGCAGCACGCCAACCTTGTCTTCTGCGGCATGTGAATGAGATTCAACCGAACTTTCAACATATGTGTGTGCTCCTGCTGAGGTTGCAGAATGTGTTTGCCCAACTGGATTTCTCTTTGGAGCTGGACTGAGCTCGTACAGTCCCCCACTAATGATAACCCTTCTACCAGTTGAACTAGAACTTGAAACAGCATCTTGCAATTGTGCAATTGAGCGGCTAGAGACAGAAATGATAGACTTGCCATGAGACCATGACCTGTAAATGAAAGAGCTGGATTGAAATCTTCGAAAGTAGTTATAAACCATTAATCAGATATCTAGATACCAATAACATGCATAAAACGCCAACTAAACTCTTTCAGAAACTTTTGTAACACCTATTCTTAATAAGCTATACATACCCCATTTGCGTGAAAAAAAAAGAAAAATAGTCAAATGATAACGCATGTTATTGTTTCCTTTGCAAATTGCAAATTGCAGCACAAAAAACTCTGGTATTGCCAGAGTGGAACTCTTGAGAAAGAATATTTATTGTTCGTATACAGTAAAAAATAAAAATTTAGGGACATTTTAAAACAGCCATGATCCCCAAATCTTTTCAAACTACATTTTCTTTACCGTCGGAATTTTCCCAGTATCAGATCAAATATAACACTAACCCGTTAACCAAGTCCCAATATCCCAGAATGCTACTTTACCACAATCGCAACAGTTCTTCAATAAAATTTGACAAAATCAAGTTAAATTTATATAAAGGAAGGATAAAATACAGGGCGACCATGATACAATCAATTAACTCAGCAGTAACCCGATTGATCCAACTATTGAACTCGATCAATTTAGAATCATAAGAAGAATTACTAAAAAACTTACAATTTATGATTTGAAGCAGAAAGCTTCAACCGCGGTAGTGAACCAGATAATGTTGCCGCCTCCATGCCTCAATTTTTTAATAAGACATTCAAAAAAGGATCAAAGAGAGAATTGTTTTTAGAAAGGAAAAAAAGACGAATTGAAGAAGACGAAATGAAAACAAATAAATATGGGTTTGGTTTTAGGGATTTCTTTATTATAAATAAATAAACAAATATCTTCCATCAGTTGAAAGTCAAATAATATACCAAACCCTGCATTTGAAGTGTCACGCGTTCAACGTTTATGGGTTGGTTGGTTCGGTCAAAGGTGGGTAGAAGGTTCCTGGAAGCCGGGGGACGACGGAAGGGAGGAGGGACTTTTTCTTTTCATAATTGTTGTCTGTCGCTGCATAGAGACGACATTGTCGTTTAGGGTATGTGGGTAGGTCAGTATGCGAACGAGGGGTGCTTTTAAATACCGATTGAAAAATAATAATAATAATAATCCTAAGGGTTTTTAAAGTCATTTTTCGCGTGTCTAGTATTGTAAATTTCCATGTCCCCAAAGCTCTAGGGTTCTAGAGAAACTACTATATAATTAGGTGCTGAACTGGCAGAATCACCTTTGTACGTCGAGTGCCTCCGAGCGAAACCCTGTCAAACACTGTTCTTCAGTTTCTTTGTCTCTTTACTTTTTATTTTCCTCTGCAAGCAAAGAATCGCTAACGAGTTCGAAGAAATTGAAAATATTTCCATTTTTGGGGAGCTTAGATAATGTAATTCGCAGCTTTTTTTCTGTAGTTAAAGGAAATCTCTGACATAACATTGTTGGTTGTTTTTAAATGGCTCTTTACCTGAGTCAGCAGCGGGCGCTGATTAATGGCGATCTGTCTGCCGCGTAGAGCCAAAATTAAATGTTTTTTGGCCGGAAGAAGATCCTTGAAACTCACCGTTGTTTCAGGTCACAATATTCTGGCTATATTTCGGTCTTCAATTCGAGCTTCTCGTTTAGTTATAGGTTTATAGCTGTTTTTGTGTATAATGATGAAGATGGCACTCAGTCAGACACGGGTGTTTGAGGTGATCTAATACCAATTCACCTTTTGCATGGTGCCTAAATAGAGCTGCTTTTCACGATTGGAGTGAGCAATCTTTTCCTTTGCTTCCTTCAAATTTTGAGCAGCTAAATTCTTTCTTTAATTATATTATTCATCTGTTATATGTAAGTTGGCTGTAGCTCCCACGTGAAGCTTTGAACTTTTTGTTCTTCAGGACACAGAAGAACCTTTGTACTTTCCTCTTCAACTTCTTTTTTTTTTTCTTAAATATTTTTTATCTCTATTCTACATGGATTCTTTGAAAAATTTCTGTTCGCTCTTTAATTGGAAGCATTATTCTCTTCTTGGGTGTTGCTTATTAATGTGACATGCAGCGGACAGATGCTGGATTCAAATATTATCAGCAAAGTTTCTTTGACTTAATTGATAATATCTGAATTTAAGATCTGTCCAAATCTCAAAGTATGGTACGAGCCAGATGGTAGCTTTTGAAGCTGGAGAATCTGTAGCAGGACCAAGAGTCGATTGAATTGCAGTGGAACGGAAATTTTCGAAAAAGAAAAACACCCTTGCTTGTATTATGAGCTGTACGGGATAATATTTTATTTTAAAATTGATTGTAAGTAGATAATTCTTGGAAACTTTCAAACATGCAGAAGTTGATTAATGAAGTTTAAAAGAATTGCTTCTAATTGACACAGTGGTCCTTAATTCATATGGTGGAACAATTTAATGGTATATGAATCATATGTTAACCGCAACTTCTTGCTGTTAAGGGAGAAAAATGCACGTCAAAAGAAATACCGAATTCAATTGCAACTATATAACTTTGGATAACCATTATGGGAAGGAACCAACATGCTTTCTAGCTGGTTGAAACTCAAAAACACAGCATTACGCTAAATATGAGACTACCAGTGGAGGTTCCTGGGCAACCTGTCATACATAATTGCCAGTGGTATCGACTGGGTCAATACTCTCCCACCCCAACCAACAGGAGCTATGACATCCCCAACTTGCGCCAAGTATCTCTAGTAAACGGGGTCGTGAAGAGGAAATAAAACTATCCTTTGGGTGTTGGGATTTATCAGCACAGTCAATGATTTTATGTAGTTACAGAAAATCGTGTACAAAATTACTTTGGTAATAATGGGTATGAGGCTTCGGAATGAAATTACCTATTAACAGAATGGACAAACTTTATTCAAGCCGAGGTCCCAAATACGCATTGCCTTAGTTTTCAATCTTATTCATGTAAGGCTGAAAATAGTAAACACGAGGCTACCAAATGCAAACTTATTCCCTTTTCGTCAACCAAGTACAATGTTATTGAAAAGAAGTTATGAAGATGGATCAACTAGTGGTCCATCACTTCTAAGAATTTTCAAAGCACAACTCATCCAAGAAAACAAATCCAGTAACAGAGAAGTTTAGAAATATCACCTAGCGTGGATTGAATAATTTCCTTTTAATCTGATTCTAGTGTACAAGAAGAGAAAAGTAGAACTTCAAACAAAATTTCCCATAAACTACAAATTTCAAAATCACAAATGAGAATTAAAAAACTAGAACAAAATCTGAGTAGGTTCATTAAATCCAAGCAGTTGAACCTCAGAATCATCAAAAGCAACAATCACAATCAAATGGGCAAAGTGGGGTACCTCCAGCATTGGAATTGCTAATACCTAATTCCTCTTCTGTATAGACAGTGAGACCATCCTCTGTTTTCTTTCGAGGTTTAGAAGGCAGATTGGTAAACCTTCTCTCTTTATCTTCTTTAGACTTCTTCTTTTTCTTCTTCAACAATTTTGGCTCTTCAGTTTCATTTTCATTTGCCTTATCATTCTTTTCTTTTTCAGGTTTCTTCCTCTTCTTTCCTGAGAAGATTTCATCAATCTCATTAATAGATTTCTTTGGTGTTGACGATGGTTTTTCTGGTTCAACTGCAGTGACTTCTTTTTCTGCTTGCTTGGTTGCCTTTAAAGTTTTCTTTTTGGGCATATTGAATCAATCTGAAGATTCAAACCAATTAAAAAATTAATCTTTCTGTAAGCTTCCACTGTTTATGAGCAAGGAAAAAAAACAACAAAGAACAGGTAGATTTACTCAGGCAACCAATTTAGAGCAAATTATTGGAAGACTCTAATATTAAGACACCTAATTGGTATAAGCTTTAGTCTTCTAAATTCTTAACTGCATTTTCTCGACAACCAAACGCAAAGAGAGCTCGAAACAAGCTAGAATTTCCAAAACCAAACTTCGACGAAAGCTTAAACTAATCAAAAGAAAAAGAACAATACAAGCAAGAGCCGAACAGGATTCAGAATATGTTAACATAATATAGGTCGAGAGGCACCATATAACCAGAACAATCTCGACAGCAGTAGTAGTCATACAAGAAACCCTAAGATTTAGACACTCACCTGTTAGCCGATATGAAGATTGGGGAGGAGAAAAGGGTTGGCTTTGTGTGAAGCGGCAACGGAGAGGTGCGACTGGAGGGTTTTGTGCTTCGAGAAGTGAATAAGCGAAACGACGCCGTGTTGGGAAAAGTAGGTAACAAATAAATTGTCAACTCTTGCACTGTTTTTGGGTTAAAAAGAGGAAAAAAGATAAGGAAAGAAAATAGAGGAAAAAAATTGGAAAAAACAATGTTTTTTATGATTGGATATAGAAAAAAATAATAATATTTTCTTTCATTTGTTCATCGGTATGCTTTCTTTTTTAATTTTTCCTTCTAATATGAAGCAAAAATTTAAAAAACAAATAAATGTTTTTTTCAATGATCTTTCTTTTCATATTTTTTCTTCTATTTAAATATATCCTAGTACATAGTTAATGTTTATGTTTGCCTTTTTTATTTTGGTATATGGAATAATTCTTATCCTTAAAAAAAATTCAGTCCAAACACTCAAAATATACTTCTTTTCACAAAAAAAAAAAATCTTTCTTTTATTTGTACCCCCCAAAAAAGGAGAATCTCCCATGGTTCCAAAATATTTTTTTTTATTAAAAAAAAAGCTTTTTTAACAATAAACGACAGGCCTCAATTAAATTGTGATTATATACATATTTTTTAAGTTTGACGTTTTCTTTTTTTTTGTTCATATAAATATTAAACAATAAAAATATAAATTTTAGCGATTGAAGAATTAACTCATATATGGAAAAGCCAAAAAATTTTATGACATTGTTACCTTTCCAGATAACTATGTCCTTGCATGATCAGTGGAGATATATAATGCATTATTCTCCAATTCTTGTTTTCCTTATATGCTGTAGATACTATAAGCTTAAATATAAACTTAAAAATCACGTTCCAGACATTAATAACAGCAACCTACGTATTTTTGCCATATATTCATACTCCAGGAATAGGGAATTGAGTTGTAAGGGCTTCAACTTTAGCCTGAAGATCTGACACTTTATCCATCATCCGGAAGTCAGGAGATGCAACAAACTTCAAGAAATCTTGAAGCTTTGATCCGGGAGCTGATTTTTTTGCTTCAATTGTTAATTGCACGCCCTCATGAATAAAATCAGCGGTAGCTACAAATTCTTTCTCAGTGAATCCTCTGGTGGTCATAGCAGGTGATCCAATGCGAATGCCACCAGGAACTAGAGCACTCTTATCGCCTATGGAGTCCAACATCAGCAGGCGTAAGCACAGAGATAGCAACGAAGGCAACACAAACGACAAAATAATATACTTGTCAAGATAATGAAGCTCACCAGGCACTGAATTCTTGTTCAGTGTAATTGATGCCATATCAAGAATTTTCTCCACCCGAGCTCCATCAATCCCCTGTCAATGCACGTTATTTGCTCTCAACACAAAGTAAATGGAAAGAATATTTCACTCCCTAAATATTATGCAGGAACACTGTAACAGTTTGATTCATGACATTATTGCCAATTTTGGAAAATTATCTTACGTCTTAGGACATTTCAATGTGCTTGTGCAAAAGAAGTGAGCCATTAGAATCTCCGAGCGAATCTAACTGTGTTATTGGGTCATATATGAAGCAAGGATCTTTTCTAAAAATTGGACCATTTTCATTATATCTCATACTACATTTTGACACGACATGTGCTGGCATAACTAGATTTTACAATTGAAACTATACGAATTCAATGGTAAAACAAAGTGCAGGAACAAAAAGAAACAAGAAACTCACAAGTGGCCTCAAGTCTACAAGAACCAGGTGATTATCACTCCCACCAGAAACCAGTTTATATCCTAATTCAACCAATCGCTTTGCAAGAGCTCCACAGTTGGAGATGACCTACAACATATAATAATTAAACCAAATTAGAAGGATTACAACACACCCCTGGCCAAAGCATAGTCGTGTTGATACATCACCTGCTTTTGATAATTTTTGAACTCAGAGGATTGTGCATGCTTCAGGCAAACTGCTAGTCCTCCAATTGTGTGGTTATGAGGACCACCCTGCAACAATTTCATATAGCTTCAAAGCTCGAGTGGAAATGGAACTCAACAGAAATAAAAAACCTATATGAAATTCAGACAGCATGGTTAACAACTAACCTGTAGGCCTGGAAAAACGGCATTATTGATTGCCGATTCCATATCAACTCCAAGGACAGGATCTTTTTTGAAGAAGATCATACCACCTCTAGGACCCCGTAGAGACTGAAGAGAAATGTGAGAATGTCTCAGGTTAGTGAATGTGCATATGAGATAACAGAGAGAATAAATTTTGACAGGTAGTACAATACTTGGTAATCCAATAGCAATAGATTTCCCAGGAAAACCACCCTTAATTATTGTCTACACAAAATGCAGATGCTACATACTTTGTTAGACAGGGAAATTATCAAGCAGAGTGGATTCGGATAGAGACAGACAGTAATGCCATGTAAGAGAACTCTTCTAAAGTTGTCTGTCACTTGGAACTAACCTTGTGAGTGGTTGTGGTCACAATATCACAATACTGAAAGGGATCAGCAACCACAGAAGCAGCAACGAGTCCACTTATGTGAGCCATGTCCATCATGAGAAAAGCACCAACAGCATCTGCAATCTTCCAATTGATACTGATATGATTAATTATTCACTAAAGAAGGAAAATAGGCAGATACAAAAGGAAGCTAGTAACCAAACTTAACTACATGTAACCTCTACCTTCCTCATGCGAGGATAGTCAAAATCTCGAGGATAAGCACTAGCACCAGCAATAATGAGCTTTGGTCGGAAGAGAATAGCTGTTTTCTCAAGCATGTCATAATCAACTAGGCCTGCAGGTAATGTATAGAGATTATTAATGTACCACCAGATGAATACGAGTAATCATTCCCTCCCAAGAAAATCTGATATTATAAATGCATCACCTGTAGATTCATCAAGCCGATATGGCATAGATTCAAAATAAATCGATGTGCCAGATACCCTTCTTTTAGGAGTCATGAACCCATGAGACAAATGTCCTCCATGAGGTAAGTCCAAACCCTAAGTTAGTAAATGTAAAGCGTTAGGATTTCTGAATTCTGGAACCATCACATCATATAATGAAAAATCAAATAGTGAATAAGAAAACTTTTTACCATTATCCTGTCATGCGGGTTAAGGAGGGCAGTGTAAACCTCAAAATTAGCAGGAGAACCAGACAATGGTTGGACATTAACACCCCACTTCTTTCCATCTAAGCCAAAAGCAGCCAAAGCCCTTTGTTGACAAAGAGTTTCCAGCTCATCAATGTGCTCATTGCCACCATAGTATCTAAGATGTAGAACAAAATTATTTAGCCATATATAATCATAAAATTCCAACAAAAGAAAGGGTACACAACACAACTTAATTAAATGAATCGTGTTTACCTTTTACCAGGCAGTCCTTCAGAATACTTGTTTGTGAGGCACGAGCCAACTGCTTCCATTACTGCTCGGGATGTAAAATTCTCTGAGGCAATTAATTCAAGGCTTTTGAACTGCCTACTCTTCTCCTTGTCAATAATTTCACGCACCTCAGGATCTGCTTCACTTAGACCATAGTCTACAAAACTACTACTTCCACCTAAACACAGTAACATAAAATTTCATTCACAGAGTGTAAGGATCTAAGGATGGCATAAATCTTGCCACTTATTAGGCAATGATACAAAAGAGGTCAATATTATGTGTGAATTCCCTTGTAAGCTGCTTTCAGTGACATTGTCATTTTGATCTTATTAAGATGGCTCACTGCTAGCATCACGATGCATACGATTCTTCCCTCTACCTGTTAGGCATACCACGTGCCAAAAATTTTATACTCCAGTAATCTTGTAAGAATCTAACACTAGGTTATGTCATGTTTCAAACACTTAACTCAACAAGATAGCACATTACTTGCAATTGTAAGTTTTATTAACAAATATTAGGAAGACATATCAACTACAAGATCAGATTAAGTGATGCATATTAAATAAAATGTCCACGCCATACAATTTATAACTGTGGCAGTGGAATACTCCACACAAATTCAATCAAAATCTGTTTCTACTTTTGCCCCTGGAAACTCAAGAATTTTCAACCAAGACAAACATTGGCATCTCCTTTACATAGACATTGAGAAATATTTCCAGCAAAAAAAAATTTTTGAAAATAAAGTACAAAATAAAACTATCCCAGCCACAGAACATACAATAAACAACTTAATACGTGATCATCATTCATTATTAGAAGACAAAAGAAGGCACAATAAGAATTGAAGCAGACTCAATCCACCTCCAACTTCAGGTACAGACACAGAAGAGGGTGGCCTCCCAGTGGCCAAGCTCCCTTCAATATCGACATATCTACAGGGCTTCAGCGAATTGAGCTTAATCTGATGTGGAAACCCGATAAGACCGAAACTTTTCTGAAGGAAGGGTGACCCTTTGGTCCAGGCAGGCTGTTGTATAGAACCCATAACAGCAGTTCCACTACAGGACTGCATTTTCGCTTCCAAATACTACACTTGAAAAGGTTCCTACACCTTCCAAACACAGAATAAGAGAATTCAGTTACCAAAATTAATTCTTTTATTTGTCATAAAATACCATAATCGAATTCGCAAGTACTGTAATAGTTAATAGCAAGTCGTTGACTTCCCAGGAAAATAGTTCAAACAAAAATCAAATATTGATCAAAACATGAAAAAAAAAAAGTTCGAGAGGGGAGAGAGGCAGTGGCTTACTGAAATTTGTGCTTTATCCTATAAACCCTAGCCGATTGGCCGGTCGTATTTGTAAAGAGTAACCAAGTTGCAGAGAAAAAGAGCTTAAAGCCTTAAACCCTAGCGTTTCTTAAGAAATGCGAGCCGCGCCTTTTTGTGAAAAAACATGAGAAAAAGAAAAATCAAATAGATAAAAGATAAAGTGGCTGCACGCATACATATGCTGGATACCCTTGGAAATTTTTTAAGTGTGTATATATGGTAGTATATATTACAAACTGTTTTACAGTATAAAAGGTAATAGTACAAATCTTGCATTATTTGTTTAAATTTCCATTCAATTCAAATTTAAATAGAAATAACAGAGAGCGAATTAAAAAGTATTAAATTCCTTCCAACTATAGACTATAAAAACATTTAGCTTTTTCAGTAAATGCATTGCTGTTGACAGAGATGGATTAAAAAATTAAATTATTGGGCAATGTATAAAAGTAAAAATGTAAAAATTCAGCAAAATAAATATAAAATATTATAATTATATATATTAAAATGTAAAAAGTTATAAATTAAATTGTAAAAACCAGTGGGGCAAGTACCACAGTTTGTAGATCCACACCTAATTTTTTATCAAACTTTTATTTTCACTTTCATAATGAGAATAATCACGGCTCTGGATGTATACACTTTACGCTGACTCGGTGATTCCAATCGAACCAAAAAGAAAAATGCGGGTCCCACCATTTTTTATGCAAACACCATCCTCGATATTAGCTATACTTAATAGGGTTTAAAAGACAAAAAAAGAAAAAAAAATGTTCAGCATATGGCCAAAAATTTAAATATGAAAATGAAAGGTTTTAAAATTTGAACGAACAATTACTGAAGTGAGAGGTCAGTAGCACCAGAGTCATGCGACTCGTGTCGTGCGGGGGACAAAAAGTTGCATAGACAACCTCCAGTTGAAACTTGAGTAACCCAAAAAAACAAAAATAAAATAATTCTGAAGCGGAAACATGATCTCTGTCAATAAGTAGGTAAAACAATTCAACATTAACCAAGTACCACAGTAGCTGATGCAATGCAGCATGTACTGCTAGATTTGATCGCTCAGTAAGTTCAACATGTGCATTACAAGAAGATAGAAAAGGAGAGGAGGGGAATCAGGGGTTTAAAACACTATCAATGTACAAAAGGTTTGATCCAATCCTTGGTAAGAATCATCCTAAATCACTTGCTTCTTATTCCACCTGTGAAAAACCTCCACCCGTTTCTGCCTTTGTCCTGCACAGCCCATCATTTCCGTGAATCAGCGTTGAAACACAAACGCGCATAGCATATTAGATTGAATATTGTTTAGACAGGGGACTACCAGTTTCAAATAGATTTGGGAATGCGCAAACAACACTTCATACTTGAAACATGTCACTCCAGCTGTTTAAGGTGAGGCCTTTTATTCAGATGTAGAACTAGACTTTCAACTTTTGTGCAGGGACAAAAAATAAAAATAAAATATTTTCAGGGCAAACATATTATGGGTGAAAAATTGAATTTTGAAAAGTTTGGCACCCTAAAACCACCAGCTAGAATAGATAGATCTGCCCTGCTCTTTTTTATTCCAATGATTCAACTCATTTAGCAGACTGGATACAGTAAGCTTCTAATAGATAGTGTCACAGAATCAAGCAGCATCCAATGAAACAAACTTTGGGATTATACCTATTATCATGATTGAAAAATGATTGAGTGTTTGTGTTCATTTCAATGCTTTCAAACTAGTAGTTCGAATGGCAGCCAGAGGACAGAAAGTTTTCATCTAAAGATGGTGGTGTTGGCCAATTACATCAAATGCTAACTGCCTACAACTACAAATTGCCATTGCACTTGTATTAAAGTGTTTGTACAAGATCCAAAGAGTGAATGCATCTTGCCATTAGATTTATAATCTCAAATTTAAACTTGTAAGGTCAAAACACAAAGTTCTATGAATATAAACCATACGCTAAAAAAAGCAATTGATACTTACTTGTGGTCTGAAGGATTGGGCATAAGTTCATAAACTATTGTTGCAACAACATCCCTCTTCAACTGTTAACCATAGACAGGAAAAAAGAGTCAATCTAGGTACCGGAACTTGAATGGCATGATGCTCGAGCTTTATCTTTTTGCAATATTACCTGGGTGGCTTCGCCTTTGAAGCCAATATAGTGTATCCGACTTGTGTCTCCACCGAAATTTTCAGGGAAATGCAATGTGATACTTGCCACACTTTGAAATTTGGCATATCTATTTAGATGAATTCACATGGGATCAGAACTAGCAAATAACTGATAATCATGCTAAACTTAATCGTAAAACAGAAATGCAATTGCCAGCTTAACATGGCACATTGCCACTAATGTTAACAAACTGTTCTGTCCAATAAGCAGCTTAGCAATTTGAAATAATTACCTTGTTTGGTATTCTAAAACTCCTTGCAAATTTTCAACCATATCCCATTCCTTAAAGCAAAAGAAACAAAGATTAAAATATGATCAAGTGCTGAATTTTTCTATAACTCACCACAAACTAAGATTAAAATGATACCTGAACAGCTTGCATACTCTGGACATCTGAGAAGTCAATGCCATCTCGATTGGTAAACCTAACAGAAAAGAACACAGAGGAGAAAACACAGATAAAATATCATCCAGAAAAATATTCCAAATTAAACATTATTTTGCCATATATTTGCCTCTATGTACCCAACTAGCACAACTAAAAAGCAGGGGCAGAGGGAGAAAAGTAAAAAAAGGAAAAAAGATAATGTGCAGCCATGTAAGTGTGGTTGGATAATGCAATGACCCAACCACATTGCCAAACAACGACAAAGCCAAAACTGCCAGTTAACCTAGGAGGTAATGCCTTATCAGTGTTGCACAAAAATCTTGTTTGGAAGCTTATCTTTATAATAATGCTACACCTAAACAAACTACTCAAGTAAAAGAAATGACAGCACAGCTCAGAAATATACGACATGAACTTACACTCTCATCTTTGAAGGACTTGTCCCATCAGTCCCACCAACAATTGAAATGCTCTTTATCTTGACATCGGATGTAAACCTATTAAATAGAAAATGACATGGAAGGAGTATAGTTTGGTAAGTACAATTTCTAGTAAAGAATTGCAACTACACCAATGATAGAATTTTTTGGATAATGAAAACAGAAAATCTTCCAACTTATATTGTCAGATAGCCTGAGAAGATGCCAAAGAATAGGCAGTACAAACTTCCCATGTAGTTCATTTATTTTAAGGGATATTGTAATTCTTCGAATTGAAAATCATCATAGGTGAAGACCCAGAAACTAGTAGTAACATACAATATGAGAAGCAAGATGCATAGGAAAATATTGGAAATCCTCAAGAAATTCACTGAATAGTATTACTCTTTATTCATACCAGATTGAAATAAAATAATATACAAACCTACAACAATTAATATGCAATAATAAAGGGTACAAAGAAATTTTGACTCACGGAATGTATACAAGTAACTCTGGATCACCCTCATTACTCTCCAAGTATTCCTGAAATGGCAAAAGGAGATGAAAACAAGGCCTTTAAGGTCCTTTCCAAATTCCAATGGCCAGGAACGTTTATAGAAGGATAAGAAAAGGAATACCCCAGAAGAGTTCAGGCGTTGCTCCCAAGCTTTAAAAACTGACTTAACACTTCCATGAACAGCTTCGTTTAAAGCAGATACCTAAGGAGCACAACCACAAAAAATAATAATCTGCAATTAGAAATCGAGAATGGAAGTTGCAAAGGAGATTACAACTTTAGATATCACCAGAACCGCACAATTATAAATATAATCGTTCAAAACAAAGTACCAATTCAATTGATAAGATAAAAAATCGTGATTAAGCGTATATTCAGAAGAATTAGAGAGAGAGAGAGAGAGAGAGAGATTTGCCTTAGGAAGGTCTATATGCTTGTAGAGAGACCAATTAGATGAGCAATCGTGATCTTCACAGTTATGATCATGTAAACACGCCATTTCTCACCTTCCAAGTTTCTCAGTTTTAGCAGCGATTACAAGGAAACAGCTAAGCTGATCTCTGACAGATTGATGGTGAAGAAGTATCCAGAGTTCAGAGAGAGGAAGCAAAGAACAATTTCGTAGAGGCTAAAACGCACCGGTTTCATTTTCAAATGCTGTCATTTCAAACTCACCGTTTCGTGTTTTTCAATTTTGTTTGTTTTATTTCGAAGACGCACCGTTTTTCTCCCTTGACGCTCTGCCGCCTATCATTTCATTTTTCTTCTTCCAAAAACCGACCAGCCCCTTTTCTTTCATTGCAATTTACGACAAGAGAGAGAGATGGAGATGGTAGAAGCAGCAGAAGGTTCAGCGAGGGGGAGATATGCACTGAAGCCAGCGAGGATAAACAGCGAGGACATATTGTTTTGCATAGATGTAGACACAGAGTCTCTGGTTGAAATG
The DNA here is from genome assembly GCA_948099535.1 of Jatropha multifida. Lineage (NCBI taxonomy): Eukaryota > Viridiplantae > Streptophyta > Magnoliopsida > Malpighiales > Euphorbiaceae > Jatropha > Jatropha multifida. The sequence continues at coordinate 106,972 of CANUEX010091136.1, read as the reverse complement.
AAAACTACCGGCCCTACTGGAAGACCTCTCACCAGATTGGACTCTATTAAGCAAGCTATTCTTCTCTTCATCAACACCAAGCTCTCCATTAACCCCGATCACCGCTTCGCTTTCGCCACTCTGGCTAAATCGGCTTCTTGGGTATTCATTACTTTATACCCTTCTATCTCTCTCAATTGCCTGCATTGTGTTTGATGATTTGCTTTTGCCAGATTGAATTGGTAAATTAAAAGTAGATGGGTGGGGTTTTCTATTTTGGATTATTACATTCGATTTACTTATCAACCAATCTCATTTGGGGCAGTCCACTGGTGCTTCAAATCGGCAATGATTATGAATTGCATTATTCATTAAATTTGTAAATTTAGATGTGAATTAAAAAAAAGTGTCAAGTTGTTTATTTTTGCTGAAGTAAGGATCTTATAATTTACAAGAAAATTGTTGTTTTTGTTATCTTGTAGCTTAGAAAAGAGTTCAGCAGTGACATTGAGTCTGCAGTTACTGCTCTAAGAAGACTTGGAGCTACTTCATCTTGTGGTCAAGCAGACCTCACGCAGTTATTCCGTATAGCAGCTCATGAAGCAAAGAAATCGCATGCTCAAAGTCGGATTTTAAGAGTGGTAAATACTTTTTGGGTTCACTTGTTTATGCAAGTTCAAGCTTAACGTCGTTCATCTAATGTTTTGCAAAATTGTAACTTGTGAACTTGACCTTTTTTTATACTTCTGGCTGACTGAATCTAGCTTGTTTCCATTAGGCATTCGCATTGTGAAAGATCATTTCCTTTTTATGTTATTAGGATGTGACTGTATTATGAATTTCAATACATCTATGATTAATCGACAATTCCTTATTCTGATTGTGGCAACTGTGCTATGAATCCTGACATTGTGCTCTCACTCCATTTGTCATGGGTTACAATATGGCATTTGGGTCAGATTCTTATCTACTGCAGATCGTCTGTTCGACCACACCACCAATGGCCTGTAAACCAGAAACTCTTCACCTTGGATGTGATGTACCTCCATGATAAGCCTGGACCTGACAACTGCCCACAGGAAGTGTACGATGCTCTCGTTGACACCCTTGAACATGTTAGTGAGTATGAAGGTTTCATTTATGAGACAGGGCAGGGCTTGCGTATCCTCCTCCGATACTTGTCTGTTTTGTTATCCCACCCTCAACAACGTTGTCCACAAGATGACATGGACATACCGAAGTCTCTAACAAAGAGATCACCTGCAGGTGATTCAGCAAATGGTGAAGATAGTGTTCCTGTATCCAGCCAATGAAACGGTCAAAATGTTAGTTAATGAGTTCATGTTGCTTCTTAGTTTTTGGCTTTATCTGTGTGCTACTAAGCTTCAGCTGAAAGTGTAAGCCTTCTGGTTCTATATGCTGTTGAGCTTTAGTCATAGTGTGAGAATCTTCAGCTGAGAATACTTAGTGTACCTAAACCTTCTATTGTCTTTTTGTACAAGTTTGTAAATCTAACTAGTATGGAATTTCAAATGGATAGTTATCACATTTACTTCTTGTTGTATTTGCCGGAGCTCATCTTTAACAAACAATGTTACTATCGCAAGCAGATCCCCTAATTGGTTCGGTTCTCATTAGGTAAGTCTTTAATTCGGCAACGTGAAGGAAATGCCATACCAAGCAAGTTAACAGTAATTGCTTAGCAGAGGTTGATGTTTGAATCTCCCTTTCCTCGTTGGGCTGTAAGCGAGCTACCCCAGTCAAATATTGTTGAGCTTATTCAGCTCCGTAGAGGTATACTCGGGCTTGAACTTGAGCTTAAATGATTTTTACCGTTAAAAAAAAAAAGATTTTTGCTCAAGCTCGACTCATTAGACTTGTCAAAAGAGCTTTTTTTTGGCTCATTTAGATTTCTATCGCCTTTGTCTCAATCTCAATATTGGGGAAAAAAAACACAAATGGACCTGTTATTCAATATATATATAATAATAATAATTATTCACATTAAAGTTAAATTCAATGAATGAAAGAAAGCCTATGCTATAAGATTTTTAGGTTTCATTATTTGAAACCATTCCATCTAAATGCAAAGTTAATTGATTTCACCTCGCTTCAACTTTTATTTATTTCTAAGCTATGTATTTCAATTATTGTTTCAATAATATCAGCTTTATCATATTAGCATTTAGCAAATAGGAATTCCCTTTTGTCCTGCATTATTAGCTTCACTGGGCGATTGGGTTATATTATTCACCTTGACGTTTACAACTTGTTCTTCTTCGCCCTTCCCGTCCTATCCTAATGATGCCACTTTCAATTCCCAATAATGTTTTCAATTGAACACCAACAAACAAATTGGTATTTTCCTTGAACCAGTTGTAAAAGCCTATTTTCTTAACCAGCAATAAGCGGCTCGAGCAACAAGAAACTCTCGAATTCGGTGGACGACCATCCTGAAGTTGGCGGTTCGCTCTGTAGAGAAAACAAACAACTCGTACAGAAAGTTTATAGGATACTCATTGGAAAACCGATCATTCTAATTGGTCAAATTCTTTGCTTTTATTCCTTTATCAAACCGTATATAAAATACTGTATGAAACCGTGAATTATTTATTTTCCTAAAAAAAATCATGGCGAACAAATTTTAATTCTTGACAAGATGTCATAGTTATCCATCCAAACTTCACTAATGCGATGAGAAACGTAGAAGAAAGAGAGATATTTATCTTTTTGATTACGGAAAGCCACCAACGTCATTAGAGAGACAGATTATTCAGTGGAATAGAGAAAATTATTCCCTATTATTTTATTTAATAAAAAATATATTATGCAATTTTAAATCTTAGGACATGAGCTTTAACCATTTAATTATAAGACATTATTTACGTTTGATTATTGAATTATTAATGTAACCTCAAAAATCACAAATTTGCCTATATTAGATTATATAGTGATATGATTAAAGAAATTTTGAGTACCTTTCTTTCAATTCACCGCACATAACCCTTCATTGGAATCTAAGGTTATCACCTTTGTAAAATTAATTAATTAGTGTAAATTATGGTTAATTTTATGTTTTAGTAAATACTTTTTTTAATCTCTGGTTGGTTTTATAATATAATAATCAAAGTCCTCTTGCTGTCAGTTAACAACTATATGACAGTCATTAGCTTCCAATCACATATAGTCAATGGATTGGTTGGCTAATTGTACAACATCATCAATAAAATAAAATATCACACCTTTGGGGGAATAGGACCCACCACTAAGCCAAATAGAAGTCAGCTACCATATTTTTGAAAAACATTTGCCTATTTTATGTATCAAAACCAATAATTAATATCATTCAAAATATTTTTATTTTTTATTTGAAAACATTGATATTTTGTTAAATTATATTAATTTGATATATATATAGATCGTAAGCTATTTTTAAAAGCAGTGATAATTTATTGTTATTATTAATTAATAATGATCTTTAAGAGAAAAAAAAAAGTTCGTCAGTTTATAGGGTCAAAATGGTTTGATTAAAGTTACAAGTACGTAAAGAATTTGGTAATGTCACCTATTTTATATATGGGTTCAAGAAATTCTTACGCACGGCAACCATATACACATCATTAATAAAATCACATCACGAGAAACCTAATTATTTTGATTTATAAGTTAGCAACGTGAAATAAATTAAAATAAATTGACGATGATGTGACTTTATTTCATTGAAAAAATTTATTTTCACTTAACAGACTAAGTCTATATAAGAATTTCTCTATCTACTCGGGGTCCATGCTTACTTATGGGTATTCCGAAACATAATTCCCTCTATAATGCTAGGATTAAGAGCTTCTCAGATCTGAGAATAATATTTTAACTAGGCCACCATCCTGTTTACATCTTTTGATAACTTTGTATAAAATGTTAAAAAAAATTTAACTAATTCCAATTGTTGTGGTCCTTAGAAAGTGCATCAAGTTGGTCAAGAGTCAACTCTAATTTTTCTATTTCCACCTTTGAAGGTAGCAATGATTTTGGTTACATAAATCAGCTAAAGAATTCAAGAAAGCTTAGAGGAGTAATAAAAAGACTGAATAGGTTTATCTGAATTGTTATAATTTTGTTTATTTTAATTAAGTAATGTATTTTTAAAAAGCATATATTAGTTAAATAAACACTAAAAAATAATTTAATATAGAAAAATTAAGAGCCTTAAGAAATTAATTTTACAAAATTACGTTGACACATGACTTGTCTCTTTAAGTGAATCTTGAGGTAGTCTAAAATAATAGACAACATTATAAAAAAATACAAGATTGTGCTTTCAGATTATTGGGAGCCACCTCCAAGCACATATATTATAATTATTACTTGGCTAACATGCGCAGTTTTGGGGTCCTTAAATTCAAGATTAAGAAGACTAATTCATTAGTCATTGGAGTTCAATAATAAAACTTGTACAAGTTGAAATGGGAATTTGCATATCCTCTGCATCTTCAGAGATTCACCAGGCAGAAGATAGCCTTGAAAAGGTTACTCTATATATAGAAGAAAATATTGCTTTTCAAGGACTTGGTTCTCTTTTCTCTAAAGAAGGAAGCAAAGGGTTAAACCAAGATTCTGCTATTCTTCATCAGGTTAATTAGTACTTGACAGGTTTATTTTTATTTTTCTCTTCTTGAAGTTTTTATTGATTGAAAATTGTTTTTCTTTTAAATTCAAAAGGGTTATGGAGCAGAAGATGGAGCTTTGTGTGGAGTTTTTGATGGTCATGGAAAGAATGGCCATATAGTGAGCAAGATTGTAAGAAACGGATTGCCATTACTGTTACTAAATCAAAGGAATGTCCTGGCTAAGACAAAGACAGTTGCGGATGGCAAAAATGGGAAAGTTGAAGATGATTTAGTACCAAGCAACCATTTTTATATATGGAAAGAGGCTTTTATTAATGCTTTCAAGGTTATGGACAAGGAAGTCAAGCTTCAAGAGAACTTAGAATGCTCTTGCAGTGGAACCACCGCAGTAGTTGTTATGAGACAGGTAATCATCAAGATTTCAAAAAAAAAAAAAATCTGCAATTTATGGTAAATTTATGTTTATATTATTTCTTATATATTTATTGTTTTTAATTTTTTTTTTTAACAGGGTGAAGATCTTGTCATAGCTAATCTTGGAGACTCAAGAGCAGTGTTAGGTACAATAAATGAGAATAAAATCATGCCTGTTCAATTAACTACAGATTTGAAGCCCAATGTACCAAGTAAGAAATTTCTTATTTTTGGTAATCTCTGACAGAGAAAATGGGTTAGAAAAATTGAAAAGTGGGTCTTAGATCAAGTGTCAACCTGTAATTTTGATTTCAGGTGAAGCAGATAGAATAAGGAAGTGCAACGGTCGAGTACTTGCATTGAAGGAAGAACCGCATATTCATAGAGTGTGGCTACCCCATGAAGACTCTCCAGGGCTTGCCATGTCTCGAGCTTTTGGCGATTTCCTACTTAAAAATCATGGAATTATTGCTTTGCCGGAGATCTCTTACCGCCGACTAACATCTAACGACCAGTTCATCATTCTGGCAACCGACGGGGTAAGCCTGTTTCCACTAAATGGTATCATGGGTAAATTATAATCTAAGGATGCATAATTAAGTAGAGTCAAATCAATAATATTCAATGAAAGGAATATTTGAGAAACTCTGAGTTTGTGCTTGACCCGACTCAGGGGGGAGCAGAATCCAAAATTAAAGGAGACCAAAAGAAAATTTCCAAAATAAAGGGGGACCAAATCAAATAACAAAAGAATTTTTTGCACTGTCTAGGGGAGAATTTTTGAATTTTTTTGAGTTTGTGGGGCCTGGGCCGGTGGGCCCCCCTAGTCCCCCTCTCACCGCCCCTGGCTCGACTCGACTCAACTCAGCACAATAATTATTAAAAAAATTAAATAGAGAATGTTAAAAACTTACTAATTGAGACCGATATCTTTAAAGTTTTGAAACTCTACCTTCAAAATGGTATTAAATGTTAGTTGTCATTGGGTATTACAGGTGTGGGATGTGCTTAGTAACAACCAAGTTGCATCCATCGTGTGGGCGGCGGAGAGTGAACAGGCAGCTGCAAAGGCTGTGGTGGATGCAGCAACGGCCGCATGGAAGAAGAAGTATCCTGCTTCCAAAGTAGATGATTGTACTGCAGTTTGCCTCTTCCTACGTAAGAAGCAACGGCAAGATTTTACCTTTTAGATTTTTGTTCGAGTTTTATTACCTTCCACATTCCAATCTCTTTGCTGCAGCTTATATATTTGGAAATATGGTTGGCTATTTAAAGCTTGAGAAACCATATAAATATTCTCCTGACTTCGATGCGTAGCCAAATACTAAATACTACTTAAAAATGCTTTCGGTTGACTGGCAATGGAACAAATGGATTCAGGATTGAATGCCTAAACTACAGCTAGAAATGGTTATGTTTATCAGAAAATTTCACGAGATTCGAGCCCCATCAAGATTAAATACATTAGCATCGTCTCTCGAACCAAGTCAATTGCCTTGTCGCCCTTGCATGTAGGAAGGATTGTTATATATTTTGGCCGCAAAATTGAATACGACAATAAGCTGTAGTAAAATATTAAAGTTGCAATGAAAGAACAGCAGATTCTTGAAATAGAATTTGAGACCAAAAGTTTCAAATGAAAAATTATGTAACTCAGCCGCCACTATCGTACTCTCAAGTAAATTCTCATTTTATAACAGATGGTAGAAATTTTCTATTTTGCAGTCTATAAAAAGATATTTGTGTCCACAAAGTAAAAATAAAAAACCTCCAAAGCAAAAGCATTCCCAAAATTCAAGCAGAATCATTTTTTGGATCATCTCCAAGTAGGTCATCATAGGAAACGGGTGCCCTGATCCTTTCCTGAACAGATCTGTGCTTCTGTTCATAACTGGACTTTTCATGCTGACTTTGACAATCCAGCACAGAATCGTCTGGAACATTGGATTGAGTCCCATTAGTTAATGCAGCTTCTTGAGAGAAAGCCTCCTTTTGCTCTGGTGCTCGCTGGATATTTTGTCGCTTAAATTGCTTCTGCGAAAAAAAAGTAAACGCAGATGGAATAGATCAGCACTTGAAGAAGTAAAAAGTGAAAAGTATAATGTAATACAAAGCACTGCAGATCATAAAAGATGAAAAATCTTATTGAGAATGACCAAAAAGGACAATATACACACAGAAGGGAAGTCACATCAGCCTAGCCTACTTAGATGGGATAGTTTCAATATATTTACTGGTATATTACAGGCGCATACCTCAAATTCCTTGGACTTTTTCATTATCTCTCTGTAGGCTGTTGGTTCTTTCGTTTTCATGATGTTCCATAGAATCCCACCTCCTGTTCTAGATCGTCTTCCATCAGCAGTCATCTGCCCTCCACAAGACTGAATTGCGTCCACCTGAATTCTTCATATTTTAGGATGCATGTCCACCAAAACAAACAATTCTACTCCTAAAAATAAACAAAGCATACAGCAAGGCAACAACATGATGGGGCAAGTAATTGGCATCATAGAAAATTAATAAGAATCACATAACTAAAACAGTGCTATTTTTGTGCAACACAGCCAAGCAATAATAAATGGTAGTTACATTTCCTCAGCATGTGTGGAGGACAGGCTCTATCAGTACATAGAAGTACAGGCACAATACATAAAGTATGCAACCAAATCACAAAAACTCCTGCAAATAAAAGAAGAGATTGGTGGCAAACATGTGAGCCATTGTCTATATATTTCAATTTTTATATGACTGTAAATAAAAATTTTATGCGATCGAGTATAAAAGCCTAAAAGGAAAGCAAAAGGATACGTAAAACTCACACCATATATCCTGATAAAACTTTGAGTCAATTCAAAATGCATAAACACTCATTAACATAATAATATGACAATCCATTCAATCACAAATCAAAGTATCATCTCATCTACATAAACAAAGAGGAAAAGAACATAGAAAGCATCTATTCCTATGGTTGTCTGTTTAATATATGTAAATCTATAGGGATGATGAAAAAACATTGGCATGCTTATTGGGTTAATATAAAACTTAAAAAAGAAATATAAAATAACCTACGCAAAGAGAAAATGATGCAGTGGTTCAGCCAAGGAATATGTCATCTCAGAGCACAAAATTCGAAGCAGCAAAATGCTTTTGCGATGAAAATCTGCAAGGGTAGGGAAGAAATATACAGCATCAGATATTCAGAATGGCTTTAGATAGAAGGGACAAGCATCGCTGGCTTTGAGCCAGTCCAAATCCAAATTCTCACCTTTTCTATCAGGAACCAACTTGTCCAAAAAATAAAAAAGGAAGGAGGTGGTTGTATCTAAAAATAATATTGTCATGGGGCTGCAAAGAGGCAATATGTGCAGGAATAAAGTAAGAATATTTCCAGACACCCGTAACAGCAATGGAGAAAACCCATTTTGGGGAAAAACAAAATGCTTTCAAGAAAAATGTTTGCAACAATGGGATAAATACATAATTTTAGAACAAGAAGATGCAAGAAAGCATCTCACAAGACCTACACACTGACGATACCTACAGTTGTTCTGCTAAGGATGAAAGTATCACAGGGAATCCACATTGTCATCTAAAGAAGCCTTGGAATGCATATTTTATTTGAAACATCAAGTCAGTATCCAGCTAATAAAATCAGTGATCGAACTTAGCTCAATATCAATCTTGCTCTTTACATAAAAGAATCAAATTAACTTATATTTCCCTGGAAGTACCTGTTTCACCAGAGCAGATAAAGCAGAAATCCCCAAAATACCTACAGCAGTATATACCATGTAGGATTTTTTCTCTTTCAGCCGTCTACATGTATCTAGCACAAACCTGCAAGGAAAGAATAGCAACCATATTTTGATACAAAACAATATAAGGAAAAAATACACAATTCCTCAATAGCAATAAAGAAACTAAAAATACAAGTCCAACTCTTAAAATTTACTTGTCTATATTTGTAACACCTTGCCCTGCACCACCTCTCCTTTTCCTATTCCTCTTCTTATTTGACCGGCGCTTGCGATTTTTGCTTTGGGAATCTTGATTTCCCACACTATCATGCCCGCCCTCGGTGAGTCTCTGCCCCAAATTAATGTGTAAATTTTGGTCGACCAGCTCTCCTTCTTCCACGTCAACCATTTCAACATCTTCAGTGTCTTGTAATTCGTCGCCTTCTTCATATATCGCATCCAATACGCTCTCTCCTTCTTCCATCAAAACGGACCTCTAAAAAACACAAATGCCATAGTTTTCACATATGAAAAACCCTAGATTAAGACCTAAAATAAAAACATATACAAAGGACGAGAGAGATAGGTAAACCTGATTGAATTAAGCAAACACTCGCTGATGAATATGTGTCGGCGAAACAGTGAGGCGGGACCTCTGCCAGTGTCTAATGGCGAGTGACAGAATTTGATGGTTTTGGGTATTTTTCAAGTGAAACGGCAAAGACGGAGGATCTATTTTGAAGGGAATATGCGCGTTCCGGATATAGATATCTCTAAATCGACCAAGAATTTTGTTGGACTTAGGTTGTATCTATCGGGCCGTTAAGTGGGCTAATTTTCTTATTTGATCCATATGGGTTTAGGACCTCTACCCATCGGCCCAACCCCAATGCGATTCCAGCGCGATTGTGCTTTTCTTGTAAATTAGGCCATCGCAATAAAATAGAATAAAGAAACAGAGAATAGAATCCACATCAACAACACTCGGTCCTTATCTTAGTGGTTCGAGATTCGAACATCGTTCTATTATCAAGTCATTGAGTTTGCATTGGTGTGTTAAAATTTTTAGATACTTTCTTAAGAAAAACTTAATTTTCTGTGAATATTCTTATGTTGGATATGAAAATGAAGTATTCGGACTGATTACAAGTAGCAGTGTGCTCCACCACGCAACTTGCAAGACCAGCATAATAATTTCCATGATGGCCATTGTAGTAAGCAAAGAAAAGCGGCTGATTATGACAATACACGTATCCCTCGTCCCTCTCTTTCACCAACTTGACCACAAGAATATGAATATCCTTTCATCTGGATCTGCAACTCAAAAACTACACTCTCCATTCAATCTTTCTATTACTCTTTTTTACTGAAATACCAGTGAGCAAGTGGATTCAACCTTACGAAATTAATTCAATTCGTAATAACGAGAGAGTTTCTCTTTATTCATCGATCAGAGTTTGATGTTGCTGAAACGACACTCTATAAGACGCTTTTTCTTTATGGAGAAAAAATCTTCATTAATTTTTGCAGTACCAATTATTGCAACAAATCCATGAAGATCTCAGTTGAACTAAAATTTGACGCATGCTTACAGATTCCTTTGCTTGCACGAGAGGCCAAAATCAAACGCTTTTCAAGACATAATGCGTAAAAATCTTAAAATAATATCACATAAAAGACATGACTCCTATACTGGAATTGGCTATTCAAAAAAAAGCCTCGTTCTTTCAGAAGATCTATCTGGTATCTGATGCTAGCTCATCTGTTTTTTTTTTTTTTTTGGTGTTTGGAATTCCTTACAGCATTCCCTAATTTAAGAGTTTGGAATGAAATGAAATCAGATAGGTCCACAGTGGCCAACTTGTAACACGCAACTACAATAAATAATCTATTCAAGGGAGACATCAGACATGACGAAGGAAAGTTCAGAAATATACAAGTTGCTGTGACATGATATGACACGATACCTTGTTTCTATATAAATGAATATCCAACTACTTTCTTGTACTATATTTGAAATGCATTTGAAAGCAATTGATGGTCTAAATTTACTATAATTTCCAGAAAAACTAATTTTAGTCTTTTGATACATTTGAAAGTTTGAAAGTTTTGTTTGGAAATTCAAAATAAGCTATTATTATTTATTTAGAGCAACTGATCTTCAACTAAGCTTGTTGTATATTCAATCAGACAAAGAAATGGCAGCTAAGCTTTCATTAACAACACGCAAAAGTGGTCTGCCTAAATCAATGGCACAAAAAATGCGAAGGGAAGACAAGCAAGGATAGAAGAGCAGTGTGTGGAAGAGATTCCTTATGGTATCAACATCAGGTGATGTCTCTTTAACACCCAGTTTTGTTTTTTTATACATTGATTCTAAATTCTATTAGATTCCATGCCAGTCTCCATCGTATGGGATAAGGGTTTAGATTTGTTCCTCATGTGAGCTCTGTTATCATCTAATGACAAATTTGACAATTGCAGAGATATTTCCTAATTTTACTGTACTTCGACTTGAACTCGTCCCATATGCATGCATCAGATTTGATCTTGGACGAATTATTTCTTTTTTTTAAATAATCAGAATAGAAAAATTATTTTATAATATAGTAGGAAAGTTCAAAGTCTTGATAACAAAATTGTTGAATTAGCTAATTAAACTTCTAATAATTTGGTTACTAACCCCCTTTTAGTCTTTATTTAGTTGACATAATCTACAAATGTATCTAACCCATTTTTACTCTTTATTACCTACGTAGATGAGTGATATGGAAAATACTATGATTTTTTCGCTCTCATCCTTTCGGTTACACGTTGTATATAAATATTTATACTCAAATCCTCATTGTAATATTATTTTATTTAGTATATAAACATTTATATCATGATCAAAGCCTCACAAGCAAAAAATCAAAAATTAAAACTAATTTTATTCCATTTCAAGGAGAGCATCGGAAGTGAATCTCAATATTGATTATTAATAATAAAATGGCTAAAAAAGACTCATATTAAGGATCTGCTCGACAAAATTAGTTATTTTGATAGCTGTTAGTTGTTTTAAAGGTGTTTAGCTGTTAACTGTTTGAGCAGCGTTTCATGAAACGCTCTAAGAGCTAGCTAGAGATTACATAAAATAACTTTTCGTAAAAGCTATCCTAATTTCTAAAAATTAATTCAAATGTTATTTTACTGAACAATTTTTCAAACAGTATTCAGCGTTTTGACTAGTCAAAACTCTAAAAGTACTCAAAAAGTTATTGCCGAATATAGCCCAATACTATACAAGTACAATAATATTTCGGTTTTAAGCAGTTAGAGATTGTTTTTTAAAAAATATTTAATTATTTTTATTGATGGGTTAATAATTTAAAAGTGCAGATTCTCAATTTTTTTTTAGGGGAGAGACTCAAATTCAAATTTCAAACTAAAGTTTAAACTATTCATATCCTTAAAAACAATATTGTCAGACACTTATCTTCTTATAATAATAATTTAAATAATTATTCAAAATCTATTTGTCACGAGATGTAGATCACTTTCTTTTTTAACAAAAACAAATTTCTTAATTTTATATTATCTTATTTAATAATTTTTTCATTTAATATTTGATTGAAGGTGATATTTAATATTAATGTACGTTAAAAAATATAGATTAAATTTATTTTTAAAGTAAAAAAAATTACTTTTCTTGATAAAGATATATTTTGATAGGATAGATAATAAATGGTAGGGTGGCCAACTCATATTTATTTACCATTATATTATATTAAACATTTGATTCGAAAGATAAATGTATAAAAAAATAATGGATTTCATATTCACTTTGCTGAATTGAATCATAGGTGAGATTTATGTTCAATTGACTGAAATTGTTAGATTTATATTAAAATATTTTTTTTAAAAGAAAGTTTATATCAAAATATTATGTAAAATACATAATAATATTATTTTTTAAAAGTTAGTTCTTTATAATTTTGAAAAGAAAAAAAAGTCAAAAAAGTCGAAAAACATAGAACACTTGCCAATTGGGAAATTGCTTAATCGACTAATTAACGAAGGCGGGCGATAGGGGTGGCCCCCACAGCCCGATATAATTTCCCACTAACCAAAGCAACTGATTCTCAAATACGGAAAAACTACAGGATCCAATGGACAAATTGCACCCTAACTGAATCTTCCTTTCTATGTAGACCCCACGAAAGGACGGCCCAGATCAATCCCATCCATTAAGATTCCAAACCGCCGGCTACTTCTCTGACCCTCATGATCGCGTGTTGCTACAAAATTTCTCCATTCTTCAGATTAATTGCATCGTAACCGTCACTAGTAGACGGGACCCATCCACGTGGAAAAAGTTTCGGTCTTCAGTGAAAGCACCGGCCTGTCTATAAATAAAGAAGCTCATCTGTTATTCAGAAGCCAACTACTAGTAAATTTCGCCAACCGAATAAACAAAAGCTCCTCCGGTGTCACCGGAAAACCGATCATGACGCGCCTAGCCACCGGCTCATTTCTCTTCCTGCTAGCTTTTTGCGTTATCTCATCCACCGGTAGTCGAGATATCGTCGGAGACGTACTCCGGCTGCCATCGGAGGCTTCCAGGTTTTTCCGACCTGGTGGTGCTCACGTCGCTAAAGATGACGACTCAACGGGCACCAAATGGGCGATTCTGATTGCTGGATCTAATGGATACTGGAATTACAGGCATCAGGTCATTATTGATCCCTAATTGTTTGGTTTGTGGCTTTATTTGTCTTGTAACAATGGCAATTTATCTTCTTTTATGGAAGTTAAGCTCATCATTTCTTGCTATTAGTCATTTAAGGTTTCATTGTTGCATCTTGTTAATAGTTATTAGGTTTATTTTGATATTTTATCATGTAATCTTTAGATTGATATGAGTTATGTATGTATTCAGGCGGATGTTTGTCATGCCTATCAATTGCTGAAGAAAGGTGGATTGAAGGATGAAAATATAATTGTTTTCATGTACGATGACATTGCTTTTAATCAAGAGAACCCAAGGCCTGGGGTCATCATCAATAATCCGTACGGAGAAGATGTTTATAAAGGTGTTCCAAAGGTCAGTTTTTTCTTTTTTTTTTAAGCTAAGGTTTTAGCTTAATTACCTATTTATAAATTAAGCTCTCGTACTCATGTGGTTGATTTTCCTATGTCAGGATTACACTGGTGAAGATGTTAATCTTAACAATTTTTTTGCTGCTATCCTTGGCAACAAAACTGCTATTTCTGGGGGTAGCGGGAAAGTTGTGGATAGCGGTCCCAATGATCATATTTTCATATATTACACCGATCATGGAGGTCCTGGGGTGCTAGGTTAGTAGTGTTGGAGTAGTCTCCTAATGACATGTTGCTACTTCCATAAATTGCACTTAATCGTTGCATCATACCTTCATCAGGGAGCAGAATAAGTAGTACTTTTTTCTTTCTAAGAAATTAGAAATTTTCAAGATTATGACCTTTTATTTTCAAGATTAGTCATTGGTCTGCTACAATGCTGTTTGTCACTTGGAAAAGTGAGAAAGGAGGATTGATATTTGCCTTACAGCATATAGGTCAATAGCAAAAGTAAATAGTGATGAGAATTTGATCCTTCCTATATTTAGCATCAATTACTAAAGTTTCTTCTTTGATGAAGAACAATTTGCTAACATAAGATCAAATTTTTAGAAAGGATAGAGTGAGATTTCAGAGCTGTAATATAGTTTCTCATCAACCAGAACTAGAACGAGAGTTTATCAGTTTTTGAGGTTAAACAAGCTAATTTAGTTTAATCTGGAATTTTTCAATTGGAAGCAGTCGTATGGATAGACTTGTCCGAAGAAAGCACTCCAATAAATGTAGCTGTATTTTTCTTTAGGCCTTCACACTGATTCCTTGAGATAAATGCTTTTTTCTTACCAAATCTCTTTAATTATTCTATTTCTGAATGTAAATCAGCACTTGTTGACCCCATTATGGTTTATTATCAGGGATGCCTACCAATCCTTACCTTTATGCTAATGATTTGATTGATGTCTTGATAAAGAAGCATGCTTCCGGGACCTATAAAAGCTTGGTAAGTTACTCCCAGAGATTTCAGTTTTTTTTTTCCCCTTATAGAATCAACTAAGAATGTTACATTTTGTTTTGGCAGTGCATTTATTTTATGGTTATATCTGTGGAATTGTAGGTGTTCTATCTTGAAGCTTGTGAATCTGGGAGCATGTTTGAGGGCCTTCTTCCTGAAGGTTTGAATATTTATGCAACCACCGCATCAAATGCTGAAGAGAGCAGTTGGGGCACCTATTGCCCTGGGGAGTATCCCAGCCCACCTCCAGAATATGAAACCTGTTTGGGTGACTTGTATAGTGTTGCCTGGATGGAGGACAGGTATAGAAAGTGTTTGTTTTCAAGTTCACTGTCTAACTAGATGTTAGGAAGTCGGGATTGAATCGAGAGCATAATTCAGTTGCTTTCACTCCCCAGCCTGTAAAAGAACAGCATTAATTTTGGTAGGAATAGGAAACCCATTAGGCAAGTAGATGATTTAGTTCTTGTTTTGGGCTGAAGTTTGCCTTGGGCTTTTGGGTAGATTCTCCTGACCAAATCTTTTTTTTTTTTTCTTTTCTTTCTTGGAAATTGAAATCTCAAATTCATTGAAATAGTTTTCAAATACTTGTTTTTGTACGAGTATTAATGTCTTTACTTTTCAACAGTGATGTACACAATTTACAAACGGAAACTTTGCACCAGCAATATCACCTGGTAAGGGCATTTGACCATCCATTTTTGCCAATATATAATACAGCCAACAACAGCATTAAGCTTTAGTTCGTTTATCGGACAACATTACACACACCCTCAGTTTCATACGGTTTTTTCTCTTGTCTACATTGTCATGTTGTTTAATGTAATTAATTTGCAGGTTAAAAGGAGGACTGCAAACGGAAATTCTGCTTATGGCTCTCATGTCATGCAATATGGTGATGTGGGACTTAGCAAGGATAATCTCTTCCTGTATATGGGTACAAATCCTGCAAATGAAAACTACACTTTTGTGGATGAGAACTCCTTAAGACCTCCTTCAAAAGCTGTCAACCAACGGGATGCTGATCTTGTCCATTTCTGGGATAAGGTTTTTATGCTGCCTCTTTTGTTCTATGTAGTATTAAATTATTGCCTTTGCTGAGTTGTTATTCTGGATGAGAGAGACGCTAAAAATTTGGCATCTATATGGTGAATATTGGTGTGATATGAATGGGGGTTGTGGTTTATGAATTGAAATTATGAGTGATCTTTTGCCACTACTGGAACACATTTAAGAATATCAGAATTCTTTAGGTCCATAGAATCACTTTGAAGTAGGGGGTATGCATGGTCGGTCAGCTTGAATTTTAATTTCAGGGTATCCTGCTTTTGTACCTACTTTCCCCAGCCTGAAGTATGTTTGTTTATAACATAATCTTCAATATCATGCTGTTATGAAAGCATTTAATTCATTCTATTTTTGTTATATCTAAACTGAAATTGTCTTCCATGTCTTCTGCAGTACCGCAAGGCCCCTGATGGTTCTACCAGGAAGATTCAAGCTCAGAAGCAGTTCGTTGAAGCAATGTCTCATCGGATGCATTTAGACCATAGCGTGAAACTAATTGGGAAACTCCTTTTTGGAATCGGAAAAGGCTCAGAGGTGCTGAATGCTATTCGTCCTGCTGGGCAACCTCTTGTTGATGACTGGGTTTGCCTCAAAACACTGGTAACAGTTTAATTCTTACCTCCTACTGGCAAATTTAATTTCATTCATATCACTTTTGAGTTCTGAGAGATTCTTATGCCCTATTCTGTTGTGCAGGTGAGAACTTTTGAAACACATTGTGGATCTTTGTCACAATATGGAATGAAACACATGCGCTCTCTTGCAAACCTGTGCAATGCTGGAATTCGGGAAGATCAGATGGCCGAGGCATCAGCGCAAGCCTGTGTCAGCGTTCCGTCTGGTCCATGGAGCTCTCTCCACAAGGGGTTCAGTGCATAATTGAAGAATATGCTTCTATGTTCAGAAGTCAGAGATAGTTCAGTTATATTATACCAATTTGGTGCTTGCTGTACTTTGTGATTGTCTTTGCCATTGCTTGTGTAAATATGAATTAGAAGCACTCCTCTCTACGAGAATGCTGTAATGTAATTTAATGATTATTGATTTGTGAAAATGCCTGTAAAGTCCAGCATGCCTGTTATATTAACCAGCGGTTTGGCAATCTATTTGGCATGACCAGTCTGGACCCTGAGATTAATGGTATTTCTCGCAAACTCTCGATGCAAAACAAATGCATCACCTACATACACCAAGAGGAAAACATTTTTCCTTTTTCATGTTTGAAAATTTGAAAATTAGACATCGAAAGCATTCCTCTTGTTTGAACTTTGAATAGGTGGTAAGCACAGGACTTCGTTTTAAATATAAATAAAACCTCACATTACGGACACATGCAATGAATTTTATCTTATTGGAGTTGAGTGAAGGGAAATCCGACTTGCGTCCTTAAAAAGTAAAAGATGGAAAAAGACGAGGAGATATTCAAAGTAAAAGATGGAAAAATCAGAGAACCAGGACCAGGAGATATTCTCTTCCCTTCCCCCAGCCCAATGCTGTCTCCGTCACTTTTTATCTCTTGCTCTACTCAAATTAAGAACATTATAACAAAACGTTGAAAACTCGCTCCCCGCTCCCCGCTGTATACAAAATAATGCCATCTTAATTACATTCAAAGATCATCAAACCACTAATTAACAGTGGCAAAATTTTCTCAGTTGGTTTTCCTTGAAAGCAACACCAACCTTCAGGTCATGGCTAAATAACAAAGCGCCATATCATTAACTCAGAACCAAACAACATAATATAATTGGCACATTCACATTACAACCCTGTATGATCCTGACAAAGGCAGCATATTACAAGTTTTTCTACCAGGAAACTCGATCAGCTAGACATGTAATCAAGATAAAGATTCTGTTCAACAATAAACAAATTTTTGATACACTCATATAGACTGAAACTTGAAGGATGCAACACAATTAACGAGATTTCAGTACTCCTCATGCGATGCATCTTCCAACAAATTCAACAGATAGTCCTCCATCTTCGCGAGGTATTGCGTCTGGTGACTGTTTAACCAGCCTTTTGCAACCAACGCTGAAATAATCAAATCAACCTCAGTCAAGTAAAAGGAACTCCATAATCAATCATGCAAAGCAATAGCATACTCCATAGCTATTCCATTGGTGAAGAAATTCAAATAAACCAGCAACTGCAATCATC
The DNA here is from genome assembly GCA_948099535.1 of Jatropha multifida. Lineage (NCBI taxonomy): Eukaryota > Viridiplantae > Streptophyta > Magnoliopsida > Malpighiales > Euphorbiaceae > Jatropha > Jatropha multifida. The sequence goes on along the minus strand of CANUEX010091136.1, from coordinate 88,886 downwards.
CCCTTTTTCCTTCATAATGATGAGTTCAATGAGTTTACAGTTTCTTCAAAGGTGCAAGTTTCTTCATATCCAATCTATTGATATGCAAATAAACACCACATTAAAAAAAAAAGAAAAAAAAACGCTAAGGCGCATGCATAAAAAATGCCTTAGTACTTCAGTACATAAAAAACCACTTACCAGATTATTTTCAAAAATTACTTTTTCATATAATTTACAATCTGAAGCACCACAGACTCATACATTATTCACTGTTTCTAGGAAAAATATCCAAAACTCCCAACTCAGAAAATCCCAAGTTTATTCTAGATAAATAAACATTGACAAATGCCACAAAGTTTCAATAATTGCACGCATTGAAAACATGTCCATAGACACAGCAATACAACTTTTGCATTGAACATATAGACCTGTTTTATGATCTACGACTTACCCACCAGCCAAAAACACTTCTATGAAAATTGCAGCATAAATACGGCTTCAAATATTTTGGAAAGAAATTCAGCACATTTAACCAAAAAAAAAAAAAGCAAATAGAAGAAATATCTTTACAGGACACTCACCTGTCATAATACTGCACAGACTATAACCATCTCAGCCCCGGCGCCTGGACCGATCATCATTATGCTTGTCATTTTCATACCATTTCCTCTCATTTGACCTGGAATCATCATATCTTGCTCTCTTGGAGTGATCCATTTGTTTGTCCCTCTCAAAACTTTCCCGCTCCTCTTCCTCACCTCTTCTACGCCTTCGATTTCCATCCTGTTGGTCTTCATCAACCTTTACATGCCTTCCATACCTGTCATCACGCCCTTCATCCCTTCCATGCTTTCTCTCTTTACAGTCCTCATCCCTGTGGTACCTCTTCTCCCTTTCATGTGCTTCCTCTTCATCCCCGCGGGACCTCCTCTCTCTTCCGCGCCCTTCATAATCCCAATCATCATGACCTTTGCTTCTTCGGTCCCTTTCTTCCCCTCTTGCATGCCTTCGACTTACATGCTGTTGATCATCATCCTCCTCCTTTTCACGCCTCCCATACCCATCATCCTCTTCATCTCTTTGGTATTTTCCTCTTTTACGATCCACTTCATCCCTGGTATGCCGTTTCTCCCCTCCATACCCTTCATGATCATCATCGTTCCTCCTACTTTCACGCTGGGGTTCCTCCTTTTCACGCCTCCCATACCCATCATACTCTTCATCTCTTTGGAATCTTCCTCTTTTACGATCCACCTCATCCCTGGTATGCCTTTTCTCGCCTCCATACCCTTCATGATCACTATCATTCCTCCTACTTTCATGCTGGGGTTCCTCCTTTTCACGCCTCCGGTATGCATCATCCTCTACATCTCTTTGGTATCTTCCTCTTTTACGATCCACTTCATCCCTGGTATGCCTTTTCTCCCCTCCATACCCTTCATGATCATTATCATTCCTCCTACTTTCACGCTGGGGTTCATCAACCTTGCTCTGAATTCTGCTGCTTGTCCCATGTATGTCCTCACTCATCCAACGATCATCCAAAATAGAATCATCCATCTTTGTCTTTCCCCTTCCATTCTGTTCATCTCTAAGCTTACCAAGAGCTCTCTTTTTCCTTCCCACCTCACCATCAAAATCAGAGTCCTCTTCAGAACAATGCCGTGCACTTGTTTTCATATGCTGCTTCGCCTCCTCAGTTCTATGCTTGGATAGGTTAGAATCATCACCAAACTCGTGCCTCCTACTGATTTTATTGGATTTTTCAACTTCATGTTTGGAGATGACCTTGCCAATATCATCATCATCAGTTGAAGAATCATCTATGTCATTGCCTTGTCTTCTACTTTTCTTGTACTTCTCAGAAGATCTGTTATTCTTCTTCCTATCATTGCCAGAATCAGTGTCATCATCACTTGCAGAAACATCACTGCCACTGTCATGTCTTCTGCTTTTAATGGGTTTCTCCAGAGTTCTCTTTTTAGTCCTACCATCTTCAGAATCAGAGCCATCATCACTAGCCGAACCATCACTGTCACTTTCATATCTTCGGTTTTTCGTTAATTTATGTGAAGTTCTTTTCTTCTTCTTCCTCCCATTGTCAGAATCAGTGTGATCACCGTCACAGTCATGTCTTCTACTTTTCGTGGATTTCTCTGACATCCTGTGCTTCTTCTTCGACCCATTGTCAGAATCGGTTTCATCGTAACTATCACTGTCATGTCTTCTGGTTTTCTCATGCTTGTTTAAAGTTCTATCCCTACCATAGTAAGAGTCGGAGTCAGTGTCAGTGTCACCATCACTAACCTCTCTAACTCCATGATGCTTCTTTTGGACCACTTTGGAATGCTTCCTGCTGCTATCCGTATCTGATGAATCATCCCGAGTCCTTTTATTTTTGCTTTCTCCCTTCTTGTAGGGTTTTGAATCATTAACTTCATCTCTTTCTTTCTTCTTACTCTTTTTCTTATCATCCTTCTCAGCATTTGGGTCTTCAACAGAACGTTTCTTGTGGCTAAAATCTCTGTCCAAAAAAGCATGTTCATGCTTCTCCCTCCAATTGCTATCATCAGTGCCATTCTTTCTATCATTTTGCAGTCCATCATCAATGACTTCAGCATTTTGGTCATCAGACTCAGACATTCTGATTCCTAGAGCAGCCCTTAATGTTTCCATCTGTTTCTCCTTTCTAGCAGCAATTTGATGGGACTGTGTATCAGAGACCCTGATAAAGCCATTAATGTTAGTTTCTTTTGATATCAAAATAAGATAATAACTCACTAAGCATATAATATAACCACCACAATCATCAAGTGCGTCAAACTGAAAAATGAAATCCCAAAATCTTAAGATATAGAAAATCCAGAATCTAAAAAGTTTACCCCCATAAAACTTCACCACTGACCGCAAATAAATCCCAACTCACCAGGCACTAGTGCAACAATGCCTATTTGCAATTGAACTCATTTTTGACATTATTGGTAAGATCCCCATGCACCCAAGACTAAAACAATCTCAACCAATCTGACAGAACCAGATAATAAAATAAATAGGATACAAAACACCATAGACAAGCATACAAAACAAGATAGCAACAAAACGAAAAACAATACTTGAATTATATATTTAAAGACAGGGAACACTTACTTCATATTGGAAACCACAGCAGCGGATCCTCCACTTTCCTCAGCAGCTGAGGCTGCTTCCAAAGTCTTCCTAGCTTCCTCAAGCTTCTCAGCAATCTCAACATCAGTATATCCTTGATCAATAAGCTTGTCTTCAAGTACGACAAGCTTGAGATGGATTTGCCGCTTGCGGTCATGCTCAAGGATGTCCTTGTTAGGCTTCTTCGTGATTCCAGCAGTACCCTGATCGCCCTCAAATCCTTTAGTATTATGAGCAACCTTCCCTGTCCTTGACTTCACAAAGAATTTGTTGGTCTGTATGTATCCGTTGGTCCCTGACCCCCTTGGAGTCTGTAACCCTATTCCGTTGTACATTTCCTGTACTGCTCCAACGCCAGAAAAATAGAAGGTAAGCTATATAATCAATTGAATGAAAAAAATCAAATAAACCCTATATATTGTATCAAAAACACGAACTCAAAAAGCATCTGAATGTGATAAAAGCAATAAACTTTATAATTCTATAGAAAACCCTAAACGATAAAGCCCATAAAAATTTCAAGTATGATTAAGATAAATAAAACAGCAATTAAACAAAAACAATATCAGAATATTGGAAAGTAATAAAGAGAAAAGAGAAACAGATACGTTACCTTCTCTTGTTTTACAAAATTAGAGAGAGCAGTGGATGAACTCGAAATAAACCCTAATCGCAGACAGGGCAAGTAAGGCTGGAGATATTTTGGGATCCAAATAATGCGAATTGCAGATCCTCTCCTTTACTTCGCTGGTCAGATAGGCGAAACAAAAACTTCTGTATGCTCGGACCAAAATAGCCTTTGCTGAAAGATGGGAAACAGGCCCGTTAGTTGATTTCTTGGGTTGGGCCTGTTGAGTGCAGCATGTTATTTTATAGTGGTATCTCAATTTTTCAATTTATTTTATTTTATTTTAGTACATAAACAAAAAAAAAAATATTAAGGCGTGAATTATTAAAAAGGTTATCGTAAACCAACAAGGTATTGGTCGTAGGGATTAAACCTTTTTATTATATTAAAGAAAATACTATTAAGTGCATTAGTTAGATTATTTTCGTGAAAAAAAATTAAAATGGATCGTTAACAGCTTTTATATGGTGGCCAGATAGCTCAATAACATTTACCTCGTGGACTTACAATCATGCTAATAGTAGCAACAAAAGTCAAATGTTGTTTTGCATACGGTTCTAATGTTATCACTTGTTGATAGAAAAATACATGTATAGGTTCATCAATGATATTATTAAACCTGATTCATATTACTTATCACACTTAGAATATTACAATTCTTAAGAAAATCATTAAATTTATCTAAATTATTAAGTAAATTAATTATATTACCATTTATTTAATACTAATTTTCTAAAAAAATCATTCAATTGAAGTAATAATTATTGTTCATATGTAAATGGTAAATATGAAAAAAAATATTTATTATTTTTTAAAACTATAAATGAGACAAATATTTTAGAATAATCTGTTTCCTTAGATGTGACAAGTATTATGGTAAAATTAGTAATAGCGAATGTGATTTTTAATTACACGCGATATAATTGGTGTCGATATAAATATAATATATTTAATAATTTGATCAAATATTTAATTAAGAATATGATAAGTATAATCCACTTAATTAAATGAATTGTATGCGGATTATAAATCTCAACATGTATATACATATAAATCACTTGAATATATATATCATTTAAAATTACTTTTTTACCATGAAATAAATACGCCGTATAAATTAGACAAGTCAACCTGTAACACGATCGATTTCATATATTAGTCAACCGTTTATGAAATTATTTATATTCTATCTTAGCATGTTTATAGACCATTTTGACACTCTTAATAATTATTATATAAGAAATGAAATTTTAGTTTGTGAAATTGTTGATTAATGGATAATTGGGCAAGATTTGTCCCTAGTCATAATCACAAATAACTTTTTCTTTTATGACAATTTTAATTTTGAATTATGGTTAGTACATTTAATGGACTAAAATAAGATTGAACTATATAATAAAGATAGTATTTTCTTTTAATTTATTAAATTAGTAAAAACACTTTGGATTTAAAAAAAAAATTCAAAATATTTTCACTCCTCATTTAAATAAATAAGAAAACAATCAAATTATATGTGATGGCAATTTAATAGGATGTTAATATACATCCTTTGCCATTTATCTATTAATTATATAATAAAACACACCCACGCACCAAAAAACCCTTCAAATTTGTGATGACATTACCAAACTGTCACAAAACTAACGATGGTTCACTGACTCTCCACCACACTAGTTTGTGAGAAAATTATATTTTATATTACTATAAAAACAATTTATATTTATATTTTTCCTTCAAATTTTAACGATCTCTTGAAGATTCCGTTAGACTTCTATAGAGCCGTGAGGCGTACTGTAGAAGACAAACGAAACAAAAGCGGTAAGGAAAATTCCGTAACGGGGGACAGAATGGACACACTTGACGGTTCAAAGTGGGAGCAATATGGACGGTTGGATAATTAGATCAACGATCAGAAAATGAATTGTGTTGAACGGCAGGCTGAAACAGAGAGGCAGATGGGTTATAAAGTTTGGGTTTGAAGAGACGAGCATTTCGTTCAATTAAAAAGAAGCAGTTTCTGTTTGTAGTATTGTTGGCTTTGTGTTCTGTCTCTGTTTTTCTCTGCGAATTTTCTCGTTTTTTCTCTCATCTCCTTCTCGGTAACCAAACTAGGATTTGGATTGAACTTGACGAGAATTGAACAAATAAATGCTGAGGATCTGGAGCTACTAGAGAGGAGAGGCTTTTAGGTGTGTAATTGAGAACCGAACATGATTCCCTCGGTTTCGCTTAGTGGAAATTCCGGATTTATGATTGTAATTTGATTGTGTTATTTCTGTTTTTACAGGCACATTTGTTGGGAATTCAAGGTGCTCTCGCGAGGAATTTCCACTGGATGTGATTTTAATTTTAATTTTGATAGTCGATTGAGAATTGTGAAAGTTGGGTTTATACGTGGATTCACAGATAGAAGGTAATTGAAAAGGAGTTCGTTTATATTTAGATTTTGTGTTGTTTACACTCTGAAATAATGGTATTTGACTTGTTTCTGTTTTACAGATACATTTTGAAGAGATTTAAGCAGCTTTAGAAGGAATTTGGACCATTTTTCCACAGATTATAAGATACAAAGATCAGTTTATGGATATACAAAGATCGGAATCTGACATGAGAGTCGAGGATTTAAGCTTCGAGATGTCACATTCTTTTGAAAATCTGATGTAGATTCGTACAATTTGCCTGAGGACTTAACGAAGCAAATTTTGTTCATAGCGTCAAAACCTGTGTAATATACTCATGTAGGTCATTTCTTCCACCAAAATGGTAGAATTCCAGTTTCGGTTTGAACTCTGGCTTTAGATTGGTTGTTTATTATACTTTATGGGAAACCTCTGCTGTTTAATCTCTTTCTTCTATGTCTTCTCTGTGTGCATTTCCCTTCCTAAAAAAGAAGCTCTGATTCCTCTGCCTTATTTCCTGTGCAATCTGCAGCTTCTGAGAAGAACAAAAAAATCAGTTTCCGTGTCTTAAATTCAATTGAGAATCGAAGATTTCTTCACGAATTGAAGTTCAGGTAATGCGCCAATTTCTTTTTTCAACGCTTCTCAATTACCATCTCTCTCCTGATGAGTGTCTGTCGTTTCGGTTTTTAAATTTTTTTTTCCAATTCCCTGGTTTTACCATTTTTCCTTTGAAGGATCAGTTTTAGACTATTTTTTATTAATTATTTTCTGGGATTTAATCTTTTTTTCTGATTGATGACATTCATATGTGCTTGGTGAATTCCTTCCCGTAGCTAAGGACTCCAGTTTGGTTTCGGAGGAAACTATGGCGAAACAAATTCGCTTTGATTCTAAAAATTTCCAGCATCCAAAAAGGAAGCTTGTCGATTCCAGGCTGCAATTTAGTGGTGGAACTTCAAGTTTCCTTCTGTTCCTGGAAATGAATCTTTGAGAATTCAAGGTCTGGATTTTCTTAATTTTCATCTTCTCAATTTTCTCAGCAACCAAGCACAGTTTTGGAGAAAATTTTTGCATGTTCTGCTTTCCCATATGTTAAAACCACTTCAAATGAAGTGGATCCATTTCTAGATTGACCGTATCTATTTAAGTGAACGTCATCTTTAGTTTCAATTTTTTGTTTCCTTCTTCAAAGAATTTTCTCTTCTCATTTTTCGACATCATTTGTTCATCAGACGGAAACCAATCGTTACAATTTCTACCTTGATAAGGCTTAGCCGTTGGATTCGCATCTTTTTCCAAATTTTTTCTTGTTTTCATTTCTTCATTTATTTCTTTTTCACCTACTGCCTTCTGTTTAAATTCTATAGAATTTGCAGAGGGGGCTGTTTTAGTTTTCGGAGTTAGCCTTTGTTAAGCAAAAACCAACACTTGCTTTATCTTTATTTTTTTATGTTAAATTTGTTTAAATTAATCTTTTGTTGGAATGGGACAGGTGTGCAAAAGATGGAAAAAGACTATTTAAGAAGCAACAACAATGTTAACGCCAACAATAAGCATATAATCGGAGGCGCCAATGGGTTGTTAAGAACTATTTCAGATTCCACGAAACAAACGACGTCGGATTTTGTCTTGCAGTGGGGTAACCGGAAACGCTCAAGGTGTATGAAGATCCAGGTGAAGGACGATTCCAACGCTCCGGTCCATCGAACTACGGTTCGGGTAGACCGCCGGGTCGTCAGAGCCGATAAAGAGCCTTCTAATCAGCCAAGTACAACGAATAACAATTCAAATCAAAGCAATGTATATTTGAATCTCCGTCAACGTCCATCCTCACCACCGCCACCTCCACCTCCACCTCAGCGTGTTCTCAGGTACAGATCCCTCGCCATATTTGAGTAGATCTACTTGATTTTCATCATATAAAAATTGTGCCACGTGTTCAGTTCGGTCAGTTTCAAAACAGGGTCCGTTTCGGTTTTCCGATGGGGCTGGTTGGATAACGGTTGTTGGTCTTTACTTGACCACTTCTCAATTTTTCACTGTTCCGGTCTTATCATGTTAGTAGATCTAGAAAAGCCTTCACCTGGTCTTAAGTTCAAGAAGCTAAAGTTTTGCGAGCATAAATAAATAATCGAATTGCCTCTCTGTCAGGATAAGGGTCTGTAGGTGCAATTTGTTCGGTAGGAGTGGGAAAAGGATAAGGCTAGGCTGGTAAACATTGGGTCCGAAAATTCCATATAGACTGAATACTAACCGGGTGACACGGTTCAAACCAAAAAAAAATCGAACCGAACGGCGTTTGGATATTTAAAATTGTTGCTTATCTGGGCAAAGATGATGCAGAGGATGCTTCTAATGGGCGCATATATTTATGGTTGGGAAATGAGGTTTTGTAAGAGCGAATGAGTGCGGACATCTTGCCCACTCTCCAGCTTAGATTTTTTATAGTAAGATATTAGAATTGGTGGAAAATTGTCAATCTTGTCCTCTACGTTGTTTAATGTTTATGCTTAAAAGAGGTAGGTTTATAGAGAAAAAGGTAGGCCCTGGATTGGTGAAGTTGTTATTGATTTAGATATCGCAACTAAATTAGTTTAGGGTTTGAGTTCTTAAATATGCTTCAGGTTCAGGAGTTAAATTAATCTCTAAAACAAACCTATTCAGCTACCGGTCTAATAATATGGAGATTTAGAAAGAGAAATACTATTAAAAAAAATAAAGCATTATTCTTCAATCTACTTCATGACATATAAATTGAATTAGTTTCGAGTATTTTTGACTTTTCTTATTAAGCTTGTTCTGATCCATTGCTTCTAACGCCTTCTAAGAACAGCATGGAATAATAAGGGCGACATTTCCGTTCCACGTGTCCTACAAAAGATTCTTTAATCAGAACCAATCATGCACCGTCGGATCATTAGATTAGATTAGGAATGTGGTCCACCTTTTATCTCAAATGCATCCTGACCCCGAAATGGGACGAAACGCAATCCAACGGCCCAAAAACCTACTAAAAGAACTCCAGCTATTCATGTTGGATTGAAAATTGAGAAAACCGAAATAGAAATATAGAATCTCACACCACTGTATGCTTTCTCCTCTCAAAATATCTTTTAACTTTTCATCGAAAACCAGAAAAAAAATACAGGACAACGGAAAATTTACAACACCCTGCCCATCCTTTTAAAACCCCAAAACAGAACACAGACAAACATTAACCCATTTTCTACGCAACAGCCGTCGAGATTCTATCCAGTCTCTGCCCTTCTACCGATCTAGATCATCCGGGGAAAGGTTACTTTCGTTATTTTATCCAAATTGCCTATTTCTATGTTACTTTTCATTACTTGGCTAGTTTTTCATTACATGGTTGTTGTATTATATGGTTCTAATTAATGTTTGCTCTGACAGAAATTCTGAGAATCTCAGTGCCATGAGAGGCCAGAGTAACGGTGGTGTGAGAAGCCTTTCTTCGCCTGACAGGGCTCCGCACGATAAGAGAAACGCCAACAACAACCATAACAACCACCACCATCATCACAACAGCAACCATGAGAATAATATTAATAATAATAATACTAATAATAATAACAACAACAACAAATCAGGAGCATCTTCTGAGACAGCGCATGATAGCAAGAAAGGAGGAGGTTCGTCTTCTGGAAGCGGAGAAGCGGAACCACCGGTGGTTTGGCCTCCGAAATTTGTGATTGCTTTATCTAACAAAGAGAAAGAGGAAGATTTCATTGCTTTTAAGGGGTCCAAGCTGCCCCAGCGACCAAAAAAGAGAGCCAAATTCGTTCAACGCACTCTCAATGTAAGCTACTCTTTTTCTTTCTTCAGGTTTCTAATTTCGAAAAATTTGCAGTTAGTTTTTAAAATTTCAGCAATTTTTTCTTTGAAAGGGAAAATTTGGGGTTTCTTAGCATACTAAGCTGTTGATTTGAGAGGTGAAGAGGAATTTGATCAAAATAATTTTACGTGAACTTGTCCTTCCTTTTGGGCCCTTTTTCTTTGGCTGGAAAAGCTGGGGAAACGTGTAATTTGACACTAAGCAAGAGATGAACTTACACGTGGCAGTTAAAGTGTGGATTTGCACCCAACAGCGACCTAGACGTGTAGTAGCAGTCTCTGACCTAATATTTTGGAATTTTGTTATTATGATTAGCGAGTCAATAGTAAATTGTTTATAATAATTTTAACTAAGGTAATATCTAGATATGAAGAAGAAAAACGTTATTTTAATTTTTTTTTATTCTTTTTAATTTTTTTAATTAATTTCTTTTAATATTCTTAATTAATATTAGTCGGAAGGTGGGGACGACACCTAATTATTTATTATTTTTATATTTCTTTCAAAGTTGGCAATAACGGCAAAAAAGTATTATTACAAACGCTTTAAAAAAAATTAAAAATTTGAAAAAAACAAATGGAGAATCATAGTCTGCGTTGTAGGCCATGTGTAGACTACAGTCATTTTTTGATGGGAAGCTGGTGTGGACCCAGCTAGTAGGGTTTCTGTTCTGTTCCTGATTATCTTTGTTTATGGACTCGTGTATAGATTTAAATAAAAAAAATTAATCTTTTTAAAATTGTTTTTAGGGAAATTTTAATTTTTTTAAAAAATTTTATTTTAATTAGTTTAGTCGATATTAGCACGATGGAACTTTTTCTTGTTTGGATAAGAAGCGCGCATGGTGTCCACGCGTACGGTGATTGATTAAAAAAGGATAGAACAATAGCTTATCAACAAATAGTAAACGACAGAATGGGAAAATTGGATGGATCTAATGGTATAATGTCCACTGTGCACCATCATCATTCTGGTCTGGTTTGGGTCTTGTTTTGCTGTAATGTGTGATTTTTTCTTTAGTCATGGGAATTTTATAAGTCTCTCCATTTAGCTGGTTAATCACTGAAAAAGAAGGAAGCATAATCTGACCTGGCTCTCAATTTATTGGTATTTTATTTGCAGCTTGTAAGTCCCGGAGCATGGCTGTGTGATCTGACACTAGAACGGTACGAGGTCAGAGAGAAGAAAATCTCTAAGAAGGTAACTTCTTTTTATTATCATTATTATAGTGTAGTTCCAGTTAACGTATAAGATTTGAAACAATAATATATATAAGCTAGAAATTGGCTTTTTTTTTTATAAAAAAAAAACAATGGATGACCATTGAATTTCAATATGCAGAGACCGAGGGGCTTGAAAGCTATGGGGAATATGGATTCTGATTCTGAATGAGCCAAATGGAAGATGAGGACGATGACTCTGTTGTTGAAACTTGAAAGCGGTTTGTTTTTGACAGTGCCATGTGAGGGAATGTTGGTACTTTGTAAATCATGTATGTCCTTTCACCCGCTATGAAAATGGAAGGATGAATTATTTTTTTTTTTTAACCATTTTATTTCTTTTATCCGCGCCCTTTCATTTCAACTTGCATCTTTTTCAGCTCTCCTATGGAAGTTAAGACGGGAGTAGTTACCGTTCCAATCCATTTAAAATTAATTTCGATGTTAAATTTGCTACACCTCGTGAGATTTTTAACTGGGCATGAGTTTACTTAGAAGGCATTGCATACCTGCCGTCAAGTTTAATCATCTGTTTATAAATTTCAACCAAAAAAAAAATTGCATTTACTCCTCCAACGCCTGGTGCGGAGGCGGGTTAGGATCATCCCCGCTCCCTAAGCCCAAATTTGTAATTTGCTAAAATGCAAACATCCTCCCCCATGGTGGTCTATAGTTTCAATCTTCGGAAAATAGTAAAAGCAGATCTTTTTTAGTGAAGATTAAAGTCACATCAAATTAATACTCTTATCGATAACAAGATTCAGTCGTACTTCCAAACTTATTGCGGTCAGAAAAATTATTATTCCGTTAAAATTAGATAACTCCTATGTTAAATTATTCTTGAGCTAATCCAAATAAAATTGTTTAATGAGACAATGAAAGCAATCAAAATTACAGAGCAGCGAGTTAGTTGTTAACTTCAAGATTTGATTAACAATAATTAATAGTAGTAATTTATAGAGATATATATACACACATCAAATAGGGGTAGAATTGAAAACTATAAATATTATTTAATTCTAAAAAAAAATAAAATTGTAATGTGGGACAAACGAAAAAAGGAAAAATGAGCCAAGTGAAAACAAAAGAATGGCAAATTTGACACTTTTCACTTTTTCTCAAGAATTAAAAAAATAATAATTGAATTTTCTCAAGAAGTTTAGTAATTACAATTTATTAAAAACATGAAAATAATTAATTAAATTATTATATTATTAATTTCTATAATTGAGAGGAAGAAAGTTTAATCCAGATGTTAAATAATGATAAAGTGTCAAATTTAACTAACGGAGGCTTCTTAAATAAAAAAACAGAAAAACTTCAAAAATATTTTGTTTTCTAGTCTAATTTTTTTGAAGTATTTCTTTGCTAAAACTTCCACCGAACATCATCAACCACTAATTATTGCTTTGGTCTATTAGCTAATAATTATTTGGCTATACATTTTCAAATTGAGAATATGCAGACCAATATCTTGCAATGCTAAATGGGGCACTTAGACATCCAAATGGTGACCGAATCAGAGTGTGACATCACATGATTCTCCAAGTCCACTTGATGGCCTACTGGCCCATTGCATGTGACGCGTTTGGGTTAAATGTTTTCTCATTTGAAAGGAAGACCCACAACTCATGTAATTTCCATCGTCAAATAAAATATCATCTTAATCACTATCAACTACCCAACAAGACTTTCAAGAAGGAAAAGGGTCTTTCCAGAGTAGAATCAACAAGAAAAGGATAGCATCAGTTCTCAAATTGTGATAATATAAAATAAACCTATGATCATTATCCCACTATTCATGTATTTAATTTAATTTAAAGAACCGAAAAGTAAATAAATAAATGGATCTTGAAATCTGTAATCCCCAACCCACTCATAAAGAATGCTGTGTGCCAACCCTATAAAGGGGAAAATAAAAACACTTGGGCACCACGGATCCAAATCAAAGGTATTCATCAATTAAGTGTTGTTGACATGAGTAAAAAAAAAATGTCGTTGACACGTGTCGGTGGCCACATGCATCAAATAAGGAAAGTAAAATTGATTCTCTTAGTAGCAATTTCGTTTCCTCCCAAATTTTCCTTCCTATCCAAACAAAGTGAAAGAATTTGCTAATTAACAATAACTACTACTAATACTTAACTGCTAAGGAAAGCAAAATAGTAATGCGGTTCCTAGTAATCAAATCGGGACTTGCTTACACACACTAGATTATTCTTCAGCTATCCTTTCAGTTCTTGGTACCGTGCCATGTGAAAATTATATTCCCTAACATTTATATTAAAAAATAAAAGAGAATAGACAATTATATGTATCTACAGAATTCAAATTGAGTTAAAATGTAAACCGGAATTCCAAATTTTAAAACTGTTCAGATCAATTAGATTAAACTCAATTAACCTTATCAGCAAGATTAAGAAAAGTAAAAAAATAGACACAAATATAAATCGATAGATTTAATTTATAATATAATAATACGTCAATCCATGACCATCTGTGCACCACCAAACAGACTACATATATATAGGTAAAATCTCACTCTCATAATCCTAAATATTTTATATATAAAAATATATATATAAATATTGTAAACCCAAAAAGCCTAGATCCAAATCAAACACTCAATAATAAAACTCTGATAATAAGTAATAAATCTGAATAACCAATGACATTACTTAAACCACTTATCATCCCTCAGATCTTCAATCCATAGCCAAATAGAAGACCAGCGACTGATGCAACGCAGGCAGAGGCCAACGAAGGTGAGATCGCGCCAGCTAGAGATGCGGGGGCTGGAGCAGGAGCAGACTCTGGAGCGGCAGCGTCAGCAGAGAGAACCACGAGAAGCAGAGCCATAACAGCAATGAGAAAGGCCTTGGAGAGAAAAGCCATTGTTCTTTATAGTCTGGTTACGGATTTTTTTGAAATTTGAGAGAAATGCGCAGACAAACGAAAGAGAGGATTATAGACTACGACGGGTTTGTTCGTAGAGAAGAAAGCGTAACAGTCAGGGGATTATATAGTGGGAAAGAGTAGGGTTAGGACAAAGTGGTAAATTTTTACGGTCAGCTGCCCGAATTTACAGCCTGGCGAATGGTATATGTAGTCGCAGCCGGTCATTCAAAAGAAAATGACATCTGGAGCATCGTGGAGTATTTTCAGAGCGGGTTTTATTTTTGTTACGGCGACGTTTAATGTCCAAATAAAGGATTTATTCTTTGTTCTACTGGAAGAAGAGATAAAAAAACACGAGAGAACCAGCGTGCGTTACAAATGCGAATTGTTTGGTAAACATTTGGCATGACAGTGGGGTCCATTGATAAATGAATGATACAGAGAGCGAGTGTATATGTTGGCGCGTGGTTCCATTTTGTTGATTATATATGAATGAATGTTTAGCGCAATGAATTACGCGATTCGATGGAGAAATTACAAAAGATGGGCGATTCACGTAGTGGCCCACAAACGCACAACTATGGCCATCAGAAAAGGACACGTTTCAACGGCATTATTTTTTAACTTTTTATTTTATTTTAAATTTCCAGGAATATGATTTGACATTTTTTATTGTCTTCCAGAACCTTCTTTTGTTATATGAATGGCCTGGCAATGAAACTTAGGAGGCTTCTACAATTTCAATTTCAAATTTGGCAATTTCGGTTAGATTCTAATGTGTTTCTCACAAATTTCGGTGATTCAAAAAAAATAAATCAGTTCAAAACTTGGGATTTTGAGATATTCGGACGACTGGTTTGTTTTGAATTATTTATTTATTTAAACAATAATGAAATATGCTTATTCTTTTGATCTACTTACAAATTAAACTTTTTCCGGATGAAAAATTTTCTTATAAAGTTGATTTAATAATTATATAATTTATTAGAATTAGAATACATAATTTTCTCCTACAATGATAAAATAAAAATCGCATATTACATATATCATTCAACAATCAATCCTTAATATTAATTCTTAACCATTTAATATTTGAGCATTTTCTTTTTTTTATATATAAATTTTGTAATTTTTAAATAATTTTTTAGCATTTCTATTTTTGTATCTATATATATATATTTATATTTAAAATTTAAAATTTGAAATAGCTAAAACTTTTGAATTTTTAAATTTAAAATTTTAAAACTTTTGTATAGTTTTCTCATCTACAGATACATCTTTTCAATGAATTTCAATAATTTTTTCCATTTACCAAGAATTACTTATTTTACCTGTTTTTATCTATTCATTAAGTTTTTTTATGATAATTAAAAAAGCAATCAAATCGCGGAAATTATGATGATGATGTTTTTTAATTTCGACTTTATTTTTATTTTTATTAAGCACGATAATTATTTTCTATAAAATTTTAAAATTCATATATCACTTCATTCTTTATTTATCTCGAGAGAATTAAATCAAAATAAAGTTAGATGAGCTAAAAGGTAATTTAGTTATATTAATGAGTATTTTATTATGATAATTTTAGGTGATTTAATTACTTCATTAATCATAATATAAAAATTTCCAACCACAAAAAAATGATGAAATGAATATCGATATATTATTATTTTTTAAATGAAAAGACTCTCATGCCCTTATTAAATATCAATTATTATCATTAGATTTTGTGTGTATATGCAATGACTTCATATAAATCTTTCCGTTTCATTCAATTGTGTTGCAAACAGTCATTTCTTTTAATCTGCAAACATCAAATCATTTATTTTTCATTCTAATCTGCAAACAGTCACATCCAATTATTCTTACATATAAATGCATTCCACTTCAATAAAGGCCAACATAAATAATCAGTTGGGCTTCGCAACCATAAATTGGATACCCTGCAAAGGCCAGTTGAGAAACTGAAAACTAAACAACAGTAATTGAAAACACGCTCTTAGGTGAAATTATCCAATAGGTAGTTATTTATTTAATAAAAGAAAAAGAAAAGGAAAAACCAATTATGACATGCTAATCTCTAATACTGAAAAAATGTGAAAATATAATGCAAACTTAACTGGGTATGCATTACCTGTACATAATATAATTTTGGACAGCAGCACTCCAGAAGAAGTATACAAGCAAGAAACCACATCCTATCACCAAAAATAGCTACTGCATAAAAATATCTGAAGCTGCAAATAATGAAATTTCTCTTTTTCTTTTGAACTACTTTTCACTGTTTAAAATTAGTTAATGAGTTTTACTGTCAGAAACCCAGGGCCGTTGGTGCTATACGTAATAGAGGTTCCAATGCACTCGGCGCAAATTTTCTCCCGAAAAGAAAACAAATAGAAGAAGGCTGATTATTGTAAGTACAGTGCTGACCTTCGGAAAGTTTTCTGAAGAAATCCTCTGTTATATCTGCTCTTCCAAATGTAGCTGGGTGAGCTCCGCCTCTTGACCAATCAACCCATGTAAGGCTTCTATTTGCTATGAGATGCACTGCTTGAATGTTTAGCATGGTAGGGAAATAATGTTCATCAACATAACAATTTGGCTTACAGAATTCTTCAAATTTTGCGTAATATGTAGTGTCTTCCACAATGGTAACTGCAAGCCTTCGATTAACCTCAAACCATTGAGAACCCTTTCGCCACTGGCTAATGTTCACTTCAGGTGCCATGTTTTCATTATATCGTCCTCTCCCATATGGACCAGGGTCATCAAAAGCACCAACAAAGCTATATTTGGATCTCATTATGTAGTGATAAATGACAGTGAAATTATAGAAAGGAATGCATGATTCGGATAGGAGAATGAACCATTCATTGGAGATATCTAGCAAAGCATTAGCAAGAAGCCTTCTTTCAGCATCACACATATTCATCTTACCCCATTCAGAAATCTGCATGGTGAACAACAGATGAGTAGTAAGCTATGTAGCCAGTCAGGAATGACAAAATAAATGATACCATGCACTTTAACCAATTATTAGAATCGTAAAGCTTCCTTGATCAAAAGTCAATAAAGATATGACTCATAGATACGAATTGTATAGCCTTATGATTCTTAATTATGGAACTTCCTAGTATCATTTTCTAGGAAGTGTTCACCATCATCTTCTTGATGAAAGCAAATCATAGAACTGCTAAATGGACAACATGTACAAAATTATTCAAATGAAAGTCAGAAACAACCAAGAAAATGTGTAGAGCTTATGTATATTGCATTTAAGAAATAAGGAAGAAGGGCCAAAATACAGTTTGAAACAGAGTGCCAGATAATTTAATTTTCACCTGTCATTTTGTGTGCTCATATAAACCTCAGCAGCAGAATTACTTGACAACCAAAAGAATGCCATGAATGAATAGGTGCTCTATAATTGCTCATCTCGACGTCCCAGCATGGTTGCAATTTAAATGATTCTTTTCACTCACAACTAGTCATCCTTAAATAAAGCAGTCTTAAGAACCATATCGCAGCCCTTTCATGACAACAAACCAGGCAGTCATCACAAATTGGAACCTACCTTTTGTCTGGACAGCTATTAACAATTCCATGTATATCGGCAATCAATTAAGTAAGGTGAACATTTCTTATTCTTCTCTATACTGGTCTCTAGAAAGTGACACAGGCACACATCTTCTGTATCCTAATATGAGTATATTTTACTCTCAATATTAGCCTTTTGTACAGTCTACTCATCAGAGGTGGAATATTTTTCAACTCAAATGAACTCAAAAAGATCGGTTGTCCAAACACAGCATACAAAGGTTAAGGCAAAGGCAGATACCCAGCTGTATTAAATATCATAGAGACATTTTATTGCATCTTCTCTGTTATTCTGGATAGAGTTGACAATTTTCTAAGATTTCATCTTAACATTCAGACAGTCTGTAGCCTAATAGTTTTTCAGTTTTAAAAACTCCAGCCCCAATTCAAATAATGTAAACAACAAATCTGATACTATATTTGACTTCAAGAACCTAACTCTAGCTCTCTGTGCCTGGGTTTCCCCTTCTTTACTGAACTACTACATGTCTGATGAAAAAAATAACATCATGTGTCATTGCAACCGGACAATATCATCATACAGCTGGAATAAGGAATAAGGAATAAGGAATAAGGATCATGCCTTGATATCATACATCATACAGTCTCATGGCTTGTCTAACAAATATTAATCCTAACTTTTGCATTTTCTAACAATTCCTTCACCTAAATTTCTGATCATGGTCAACAAACTCAAAGGATCCTTCATCTCAAAAAAAATCCAAAACATACTAGCAAACTCCCGAATTCTTTTGCACACCCCAATCTCCTGGGCCAAATTCCTCCATCCGAGCCTATTGTTTTATCTCCTATGTTAATTCTAATAAACAGGACAGCAAACTTGGGGACAAAAATAAAATTAGCTTATAATGACCTAAAATCTGTTTCAACTTCCAACACCATGTACCACATAATGAGTATGACCATGGACCTCTTGGACTTAAAATCATCCAAGCAAGTTAATATAGCTATTCCTATACATATAATTTCACCATCAAACATCAAATATGCACATAAAAACAAGAATGTTTTACATAGAAAAGTAGCTACCTGACTTGGGACCTGTCTTCCATGAAAAACAGATGAAGGGGGAAATTTGGCTTCAAAGGTTGGCAGTGAATGAATATAGATTGAATACAGCCCTTCATGCCCTCTCAAGAACCTTTCCCAAAGAGGTGCCAGAGGCAGTGGCCCCTTTGTTAAGAACATAAATGCAATCTTCGGAACTCTCTTGAACGGATACTTTTTAATTCTAGGAACAAGAGAAGCTCTCCATAAGAGCTCTTCATCATTCATCTTGTGAAGCAGGTTTGAAGGAGGCTTAATCCAACGGTCCATAGCATTCATTTCTTCAAGGCATGGCTGGAAATTGGTCTTAACGTTTGTAACCACATTATTAACAACACCAAAACTTTTGATTGCGTATATACTGATTATTGAAAATGCGATACATAAAGCCAGAAAAAGCAGAAACAACTGGAGTAACCTTAATGGAAACGCCTTGGGTTGGCTCGTTTTGATTGGAATCGCAGGGTCCTTGCCCTCCTCTAATGGAACCACCCTCGATTGCATCCCTACAACGATGCTATATCCAAATTCACGTTCTGAGTTCAATATACAAACACTGTCTTCGCATTGGAGTAGCTTTAAAACCCTCAAAGTTAGAACACAAATCGTGCTTTGTCTCCAAAGTGAAAAACCCAGATACCAAAATATCTTACCACAACATTAATGGCCCTCGAAATTGCGCAAGAAACGTCTTGCAACAAAATAGCAACACAGATCTAGAAGTTGATGCTACAGTACACAAATAAGTATGTAGCGTTGAAATCAGAGTTCGAAGCACGTGGGTTTTAGGCAAGCAGCGATTCAATCAAAGCTTTTATCCAAGATCGAAGGATATGGGATCAGTGAGAAAGTGAAAAAAAGCAGACAACATACCATGTTACTAATAATGGTGAATACTCAAGGATCCTTTACTGGTTCATGTGGTGCTTGAATTGGGTCAGATTGCAAACTTGCGATGAAAGAAAGAAAAGAAAGATACTGCGCTATAGAAATGGCAGTGAAAAAAAACAAATGTTCAGTGGGTTGAGAGACAGAGAAAGGAGGCGGATTAACTCCTACAGAGTGGAGGTGATATGGAGAAAGAGAAAGTTACGTATAGGAATAGAAATTCTTCCTTAAATGACATAAGAGAGGGATGAATCTATGAAACAAATTTGGCATCCACGAATGTTTGTTCACACAGTATGAGAAGAGAAGGGGCACTTTCTCTCTTCTAGTCTTTTGTTGTGACCTGGCACGTCCTTTGCTTGGATCTTTTTCAAAGTTGTATCATATGGGTACTTTCGCTGTAAATAACAAAAAAACAATTTTGATTGGTTTGAAGGGTAGCCTCGCTGTATAATTGTGTTTTTTCCATACTTATCTGTTAGAATTCAATTTTGAAATGTCATACCAAAAATAATAGTAATTTATCTTTCTTTCAGTATAAATAATTATTTTTATCCCAGTAGTTATTAAAAAATACACATTAAGATATAATTTAATAGCATTTTAAAGACGAGAAAGAAAAAATATCATCGTTTTGAAAAATATTTAATTTGGATTAAAATAATTTTCTATAAAAAATTAACATGGCCACTAATTAAAAATTTTATTGTATTAGTAAGAGAACTTTGTCTTTTCTTTAAGAATAAAACAAGATGATACTACAAAAACTAAATAGTTTTTTATATATATTACGTAGAAACTGAGTTAGTGCATGAACATACTTATCATTTTAGAGATTTGAAATATGGTATAAAAATAAAGATAATAATAATTTAAAAAAGAAAAAGAATAAAGTGAATCCATAAACCTACAACATTGGTTACTGAATTGAAAGTGGATTTGGATGAAACTTGTAAAATTAATCTATCTATATATAATGAGGAGATTCAAAAATTTCATTAGAGCACTCTTATTTAAATCAAATTGATTCAGTCAAATACATGCATTAATAGTATTAAGAAATATGAATTTTAAAGTTTATAAACTTGTTAATTGTATATTTTTAAAAAGAAAAAGAGTGATCTATAATTTAAGATAAATGGAAAAGGAAGCATCCAGTTTTGTAGGGACAGGATGGAGAAAACATGATTTGGTATCAATAAATATAATTAGAAAGTGAAGACCCCATTTTGCCCCTCTTGATGGGAAAGGAAAATGCAAACTGATTTATAATATCATCTCCACTCCACCACCACTGTTATTACTAATGATAATTAAAAATAATTTATCTATAATTATTGGTTCTGTGTTAAATAAGATAATAACACAATAATTTATGTAATGTGCAATGTCAATGTCTACCTAAAAATAAATGCTTGGGATATTTTTTTTTTATATAAATATGTAATTTTAGACAAGTTGTAATCATCACCAGTTGGACACGTATTGTAGGCTTTATTTTAATCGTGATGTCAGATGTAAAATCAGTCTCCAGGGTGGGACACGATATTTACTATAGAGCTGCGGAGTTACCAATCCCAATCTGTCTCCGGCATGAGTCATGACGTATAGAATGGCTTAATTCTCGCCGCTATACTTAAGCGGAAGAGAATTTGATCAGTGTTGAATCATTGGTGAACTAACTGTTCCTCGACGACTTCCCAATTGCAGGCAAATCCATTCCAACGCCACTGGGAAACCCAACAACCCCAACAAAAACTTCTGTACATTTAAAAAAAAAAAATTCTAATCCAAGTTTTCCTTCTGTGAATAAAAATATTATGTTAGTAAAACGTAAAACTGGAAGATTAGATGACCTGTGAAATGAAATTGGATGATTTTGATATTACTGTAATGCAACAAAGACAATTTCTGCCACGACTTTCCACAGCCATAACCAACAACCAATGCCATATGAATGCAAGTACTGTGAGGTGAGAGTAGAGACGTGCAAACACCACCACCCAAATTGATATTTAACCCTTCCTTCCGCCAGGAAAGGTGACCTAGCTGCTTCACTACCAGTCAACAACCACAAACTCCGGTTCAAAAATAGGGACATATGGCTTCTGTGACAGCAACCGTTCTACCTGTGGCTTTCAAAGAGTAGGCCATGCTCATCAAGGTAGTTGAAAAGGTTTCAAATGGCGGTTCGAGGGGCCTCGTCTCATATGGGAGATTTGAGGGGGTCAGAAGCGGGTGGAATTTTTAGTCGTTATGTGATCATTTTTTTTTTTTCTGAACTTCTGTATATTTATACTGGAACTGATTCCGAGGCTATTTCTTACTATGAATCTGCTTTAAGAAATCTTTGCTCGAAAGACATGGTTAAACAAGGAAATGGTTGAAATAGCTCGACGGCAACAAATGCTTCTTCCCCGGAAATTTGAGCGTCAGAGGTTGTAATACCTCTCACACCAGAAATACACCTTTTCACAAGACAAATCGTATGTGCATGGAAAAGATGACTTGTGTATGAAGGTTTTGTTTAAGTTGCTAGCCACATGCATACTCGATACTAACAAAGCGAGATTGTTTTTCCTACTGATATTAGGAAATTTGACATTTTTGGGGAAATCTGCAGATCATCATTGCAATGAAATTAAGCTCCGGGAACATCGCCGAGAGGAGTAAATATGTTCATGGCCAGTCCTAACCCTTAGACCTTGCAGCTACGGAATCAAGGTTTTCCTGATTACGGTTCCAAACTGTTCATGGCATACAACAGTTTGGTGAAATTAATTTGTTCAAACAGTACCATGACCAATGTGCATCGGATGCCGTGTCACAAATGTAACTATACACGTACTGCTTATGACAAAAATACTATCAGTTAATCAGTGTGTAGATTATCTATGTAATATAACCCAAACTTGAAATATCGTATCAAACCAACACCAGACGTCGGTTTCATGCCCACTACATATACTGCAGTCACTTTTCCACCTCATCCACAAGATATCAGTTAGTTTTATATACGAAGACTGCATGCAGAAGGCAAATAGTCTACTTAGCAACTTCAAATTTACAAGAAAGGTTGGATATCATGACTGGGCACTCCCCTTTCTCATCATATTCAGCAAATTCACCTCCAGACAAATCAATGCTTTCAAACTTAGTCCCTGCAGTCTGCACAAATGACAGTGTGTAAGAAAAAGAAAACATAAACATAACATGAGAACACACCAGAATTTGTAAGAGAAGTGGAACTCCAGCGAAGCATGTCTAGAAATCTGTATACTAGCTTGTGTTGAATATTTTTACAAGCAGTGTAGTTTATACTTCTTATTCTTCTTCTCTCTTCACAAACATATACACAACATCACAAATATGCTTTTGCTCAAATGAGATCAGAGACAGACGGACAAAGAAAACACGAATTTTGCAGATCACAAATATCTAACATCTTTAGCATTGAACCAAATTTTATGACCCCATTTTGTGTTGCATAAGATGCGACGCACTCATCAAAATATTTTGTGAAATAGTAATATAGAGTAATGTATAATACCTCCAAGTCCCAATCTTTCAAACCTCTTAAGCTAGGTGGACATGACTCTTTGCTTCTGAATACAATGCCAAATGTATATGTTCTTTATCAATAATATATGTGGATATATGGAACAAAATTTACTGAAGGTGTACCCCTGAAATTTCAGTTCGAGGCAACCAAATTATTCCCAAGTTCGTAAATGTTTAACAGAGAACAAGCAATTGATAGTCTAATCTACTCAATTAAAACATGAAAATTGGGAGAGCATGCAAAAGATGCAAGATAACATTACAGATCTAAATAAATTTTGAAAAAACTAACATGTCAAATGCAAAATTTTTCAGCTTAGCAACAAAGCCAAACAAGGTTTCAGCCTCACTGAAATTAAAAACATGGATGAAAGCATCCAAATTTCTTTGCAAGATAAACCAGCAGTGTCTTTCCTTACTGAGACCTTATAATTCCATCAGATGTAGGCAAAAAAAAAAAAAAATTAACTAGCTTTAACTGAACCGAAAAACTTTATCGGTTCAAATTCAATACCAAAGACTCAAAGAGAGAGGAAATGAAAGGGTGGATTCATGATGAAAAACTTACAGATTCAGCTTTCCAACCATCACCAAATACAAAACCCACAGGCTCGTAACCTCTACAATCAAACATCATCAATGGGGCATATTCCCCTTTCTCACTGATTTCTGGGGTTAGAGGTTTGCCTTTACCTGGTACCATCAGTATAGTTCCATCCCTCCCACAGAACTTGCACTATACAAATTAAAGGGGGGAAAAAAAAAATCATGCGCAAGTTAGCAATATAGAAGACAACCATTTGGGGATCATAAAATAAAGTAACTGAATTGAACTCCTGCAATACATGTAAACTGATATCCCCAAAAACACCAAAAGCACCATGAGAACACACCCACAGAAGCACAACAATATTATCATTTTTTGTCATGAAACCGCAATATTATGCCAAATTTATTTCGTTTCAATCAGTGAATTCTCAGGCACAGAAGAGTTCTAAATTACCTACATCACCAATTAGATTCTGTGTGTAAAATGGTGATAAATACAATCTGGAACTAACAACTTAATATAATCCAACAAAATGAATATCTAAGAGCGAGAGAACTCTTACTTGGCCACAATGAAATGTGAGAAACAAAGGAAATTAACATGAGACCTTAAAATGTTGCTAATATGCAATCTACAGAAACAAAAAATCGAGATGTAGAATCTAGAGTACCATACACCAACATGCAAAATGAGGTATAAACATGAAAAAAAAACAGAAGATATGCTTCCTTTCAAATTTCCCATCAAACAAAAGGAAACTGACAGACATAACAAAAGAAACAATTACCTTCTGTACAAGATTAGCAGTTCCCTTGCCAGTTGGAAGAGGAACAGCGTCATTCAGGCTTACAAATGTTTCTTTCTGGCTGACTTCTCCACACCTTCCACATTTCAACTAGATATCCAATAAAAACTACGAATTAACAGTCTCACAAGTAGATCCAGAAACAAAATGAACCAGATGCAAGCAATATCTCAAACAAACCAAGATAGCAAATACTGAGGAAAGGGGATAATATCAAAATAATAGGAACAAAAAAACTGTATCGTCATTATAAATTGTCAAAGATAAGGGAAAAGGAACTCGGATGTACTACACAGAACCTGTAAAACTACAATGTAGAGATCTATCCATGTAATATACTCAAATCCAGTATAAATATAGATAAATTTACACAAAAATATAATGAAAACATCAGAGTACCATAAACTTGAAGAGGAACAACAGTAAAATAGTAACTACCATCACATTAAGCTAAAATTATCTAGAGCAAAATTTTGAAAAAGAAAAACCTAAAAATAGGCGAACGGGAAAGCAACAGCAGAGCTAATAAGAAATAGAGGAGAATGAATAGCAACAAACAACAGTAAAATTTACTGATTATAACTAATAATTTCTTAAAAACAACAATGAAATACATAACAAATAACTATAAGAATCCAGATTCGAAAAGGAGAAAGAAAATATATGGACAATAACAACTTCAACAAAAATGAAGATGATACACAAACCTAATGAGACGAAGAATGTCTAACAAAACAACAACTGTACGCTTTAAAAATGCAGTGAAGAACAAGTTGTAAGCGAAAAACACCAACCTCTACAAAATCAAAAATCCTAGCACATATACAGAGATATTTCATGTTAGAAGTACAGATGAAGAGAAGAACGAGGGAGGAAATTTGGAAGCAACCTTGAAGAGGTAGGAAAAAGAAGGATCATCGCAGCCGCCCTGAGGCTGGAGGCTGGCGATGTTCTCGAGATCGGCGGTTATCATTAGCATGTAGTTCACCATTTTCCACTGGTTTTTGCGTGAAAATCAAGCTGTCCTTTTCTCTCTGTGCTCTCTGTACTGTTGGTGAAAATGCTGGTCGAGAAGGCTTTTAACCGCTTTTGACCCTTTTCATAGCACGAGACCAAGAGTTTTGGATTTTAGGCCGGTGCAATTTGTTGCCAATGGTGCAGCGACACGTGGCTCTTAAAAACAAAAACATTTGGATAATAAGAACTGAATGATTCGTTGGCCTAAATCTGGAATAGTCCGGTGATTAAAATACGACTTCCACCCTTTCTCGCTCCCTCATCTCATAAAAGTAAACCCATTTTTCAGGGATTAAAAAAAATATAATTAATATAAATAAATAATAATTACAAGTTTTGATTTAGTAACATTGTGACAAATGGCAAAAAAGGCATTACAATGCATAAGGGGAAATTGCAGCCCATTAATCCACAATAAATAAAAATAAAGAATTATATAAGTGGGTACTTTTGATTTCATATCGTAAAAGAAGCATATAAGTTTATATAGATTAACCCGTCTTTATAAAATTATCTTTTTTTTTACCCATTTTATTTATTAAAATTTGGTAATTATCATATTAAATATTTTTTTATTTTTATAAATTCATTGCTTTCCACGAAATATTTTCTTAAGAAATTTAAATAGTGCACGAAGTATAACATATGGAGAAAGAAATTCGTTTGAGAGGGTACCCAACCCAAGTCTGCATTCAATTTAGATATAGAAATAGGGCAATCTGTGGGCCATTTGCTTACTAAATGGACCCAGGCCCATTCGTGTATCACCAAAGTGGATTAGAATCTCATCTAATAACTCCCGTTAGATTTGACTTCTCTGCCTTTTACTTGATAATTTTTTAATTACCTAGTACCGTTTGCAAAAACAATGAACTAGCACAGAGGCTGCAACTTAAACAGATATTTATACAATTACATAGTCAAATTGTCAAGTTTTATACAGATTAACCTGTCTATTTAGTTACTTATCCAAATTTTTATTAGAACGAGTAAGATTTTAACTCTCTGTACAACATCTTTCAGCTATAGCCAATCAGAGCATATGCTACTAAACAAATAAATGAATTGTTATCCACTCTTTAGTCTTTAGTTATCTAACAGCCAGTATGTTTATCCTATAAATGGCCTCCTGCCCCTGCAAATATCCAGTGACTTGCCATACAAACCATATTAGCACATCCCATACAAGCAAAACGACGAGCGAGATAGAGCTGAAATTGTTGAGATAACTGTCATCTATTGTTAAAAATGTCAATGACTTGTCCATTAATTAAGAAGAATTAAGTATAGTGGAATCATAACAAATTCCTTAAACAAAACCAAATTAATCCTGATTAGACGAAATTGATTACTGTGGAACTAACTTGCAAAAATTGGTAGCAGGGTTTAGGTTCAGCTATTGACAGCTTAATTGCTAATCACAAAAATTGTCTATAAGAAGCTAGACTAGTGCTTTGTCAAACCTGCACATCCATAGGTTTCTTATTTGTATGAAATGTTAAAAGGAGCTATATAAAACTAGCAAATTTTCCTCTCCCATATTGTACAAAAATAAATTCAGTTCAATTCCATATCTACACGTAACAAAATCCGGATAATAAGCCAATATATTTCCTAAATATTTGGTGGGGATGGACCAAGAACTAATACCAATATTAGTTTTTATTAGTGTTGAATAGAAATATAAATAAGGCGCGGTTAGGAGATGCTATTGTCAATCACTTTATTGTTTTTTTTTTTTTGCAATATAAAAGAATATTAGCATTCAATCATATAAGACCTGTCTATATCTTGATATGGATCCGCTTATAACAAATGGATTAAATTAAAATACTTGGACAAACTATAAAATTTTATTTGGAGAGTTCTATGTGTTACATTACGTATGATATTGTTGATAAAGATGTAAATGTAGAATGGATGATTAGAAGGTGAATCATGCAAATTTGTTTATGCACATTAAGATTAATAAGTACGCGTGTGTGTATATATATATATCAACAATTCAATTTTTGAGTCCCTTATCATTAGTGTGATTCTTAAATGATAATCACATCACAATAAACTAGTGCATTCATCATTTTAGAAGATTTTGTAAATCATTTTGCAGGATTTACTACTTGATTTTCAAGAATGGCAAAAAGATTTTGTTCTATTGGGGTTTTACCTGAAGGAATGGTCATTCTGTTGGGAATTATTTTTTATGGTTTCGGAGTTTCGGAGGGCAATCTAATCCCTGGAAAGAAAATTTTGGAAGCTAGAAAGAGAATAGACAGTCTCAAAAGCCTTGCAGTAAAGACCATTCAGGTAAAATTTTCTGCCGTATTCTCATATGAAATAGTCTTGCAAGTGGTAAAGGATAATATACTCAGCAACAGATAAAATTTGTTCCAGCAGAGTGAAGATGGTGACATCATTGACTGTATTGATATCTATAAACAGCCAGCTTTCAATCATCCTGCTTTAAAGAATCACACAATCCAGGTCATAATTTTCTCTTTGTCTTAAAAAAATTAAATATCCAGACTCGGTTTCCATTTCAACTCTTACATTGTTGGTTTTTGTTCAGATGGAACCCAGTTATGATCCAACAATGGTGTCAAAAACAACAGCAAGAAAAAACATATTTGAGAAAAAGAATAAAGACTCACCTTTGACTGTAACATCACAACTATGGCAGAAAAATGGTAGCTGTCCTACAGGAACAATTCCGGTTCGTCGAATTCAGGAAAAAGAACTGCTTAAAACAGATTCAATTCAAGATTTTGGAAGGAAGAAGCCTAGCTTTCAACCAACCCCAGACCTCAAAGAGACAAATCGCTCGGTAGTATTACCTTTCGCGTTAATCTTTTTTAATTATGCTCTGACAGAGGTTTAAACTTGTAAGCTGACAGTTATGTGACATTTTTAGTGCTATTATATTATATTCTTGATGGACAGGACTAAGGAGTGGTTAATCTTTGGTTGTGTGAATCAGATGTCAATACTTCTGACAGAAGGTTACAGTTACTCAGGAGTAAAAGGAGATATCAAAGTTTGGAATCCTTTTGTTGAATCTGATGATGAGTACAGTATTTCTCAGGTTAGCCTGAAAAGTGGACCTTGGTACAGTTTTGAAAGTCTTCAATCTGGATGGGCAGTAAGCACAAATTCTTCTGAATTGAAACTGTAAAATGCTTAATAACCATACAATTTTTCTTTTAGAACTCAAAATTCTATTGAAACTTTCAGGTGAATCCAAGTGTTTATGGGGACAGAAAAACTCGATTATTTGTATATTGGACAGTAAGCAAAAGCCATTATTATGAAAAATGTTCTTATTAAAATGTGGTTATAAATAGCTAATGAGAAATGTTTTCAGGTTGATGCATATAAGACAACAGGTTGCTTTGATCTCACCTGCCCTGGTTTTGTTCAAACGAGTAATGAAGTTGCTCTTGGTGCAGCAATTTATCCTATATCAGTTCCTTTTGGGCTACCATCTCAAATAACCATTTACATCTTTAGGGTAATAAACTCGCGCGAGATAGCTTTTCTCTCGTCATAAACTCCAACCATTTCTTTGTTTCCTTTTTGTAATTGTTGTTTTATGTTTGATTTTAGGATACAAGCACAAACAACTGGTGGGTGCAATATGGAGAGAAAATAAACTTAGGTTACTGGCCAGCTGAGTTATTTGGTTCATTACATGGTAATGCACAGGGAGCTGAATGGGGAGGTGAAGTTTACAGCTTGAAATTAGGGCATCCACCGCATACTAAGACGGCAATGGGCAATGGACAGTTTCCTGATGGCGTATTTGGCAATTCCGGAGCTGTTAGAAGATTACGAGTTCGTGAAAATTCTATCTTTTTAAAATTTCCTGAATGGGTTTCGACTTACCAAGATGAGTATGACTGCTATCGAACATATTATCAGGCAGATTACATGGAAGAACCTGAGTTCTATTTTGGAGGGCCTGGCCAAAATCCTGTATGCCCTTAGAGCTTAAAATATTGGCTAGAATACGGTCACTCTGACCTACTTAGTTGCATCAATTAACACTGAAATGTTCTAATTTCTTGGATTGATTAGCTTGATTTTTATACTTTCAGATTACTCATTTCAGTAATTCGCTCAATATTTTTCACATCTGATAAAATGCACCTTCTGATTAATATTTAAGAGAAGAAATTTAAAGAAAAAGAAGAAATTAGTGCAAAATCTGTCATGAAACAAAAAAGCAATTATTTTGTGTTAGCTATAAAATATATCCTCTGCAATGACACCTCTATAACATTGATTTCACATCGTATACAAAATACTATGAAAGCCAACATATTCATGTTACATTGGTTTGCTGTATTTCTTCCACCTTGGTATCTACATATGAATAGCCTATAATCAGTTCATCCAAAAAGCGGATAAAGAACATTGCAAAATATCATGCCCTAATAAAGTACATGAGAATATGACAAAGCACACCATATGTAAGTTAGATGAATCTCATATTAGACCAATCTCACATAAGCTAAATAGAGTCTTGTTGTTTTCTTTCCGCCTGTATAGATTTGAAAATTCGTGCTGCTGATTCAGTAGCAGATCTTGGGTTGTGAGGCACGACTTTGATCACCCTTGTCGGCATGTCAGACTCTTGAGGCTGAGAGGCTCCTTCCGGTGTAGCAGGAGCTACTGGGAGCAGCAGCAGTGCATCTCTTCCTTCAGCAGCCTCAACAGGCCCAACTCCTTGCGCTCTCTCCCCAGGGCTACTCACTGTACTTCCCCGTAGTTCAGTGTCTTTAGATGCCCGAAACTTTGGAACTTTTGAAACGGATCCATTCTTCTGATTTGGCAAATTACATGAGCTTTGATGTTGCATGTTAAAGTTAGCTCCCCCACCTGAAAACTGACCAGTTTGACCAGTTGAACCAGCCCCAGCAAAGTAGTTCATTTGTTCCACTGCTGAACCTGACATCGCTGGATGCATGACCGGCATCCCATATGGAGGGAAATAACCATGGACACCAGGTATGAAGCCAGTTCCTTGATGGTGATGAGAAGAAGGTGGAATCCCATAGGTTGGATTAATAAAGTTACCGACCATAGGAGATGGGCCAAAAGGTCCGCATCCTCCACAGGCCGATCCCAGGAATCCCGGTGCATTGTATGGCTTGTATACAAGTCCTTCTGAAGGCGACATTACAGGAACTAGCCACTGATGTCCAAGTGAATGTTGGAAACACCAAGGAGTCATTTTGGAATCAGTAGGTACAGGAACGAGTGGCGGATTCCCTAAATAAGACTCATTATTAGAAGGTTGACTACCATTTTTCACAGAAGAAAATGATGTCTTCCCAATTGCATTCTCAGCAGAACATTCCATCTTATGGTTTGGTTTCACGGGATGATCCTTGTGCTTAGGAACATGAACTGGAGGCGAGACCACAAATTCTGGTGGAAGTATTTTTGCAGGAGAAACCTTTGTAGGAGGTGTCCCGAGGTAAGTACCATCTTCAAGTAAAAGATCTGGCGATGTAGCTATCAGACGCTGAACCTGCACAAAAGCAAAACATTTAAGATACTAACTTTTTCACCAACCATCCATATATTGACAAATATTTTTAGTCAATCTAATTCTGGGAGAAGAATCTATTTTAACAGGTACAATAATATCTTACCTTAATCAGTCTATGCAACTCAAACACTTGAACAGCAAACAACCTTTGTTGACTGTAGAGAGTAACAAGAGTTGGATCAAGAAAATTAAATTAACCACACAAGTTCCGAAATCAATCTATAGCAAGCAAACAGATGGAGCTAGAGAATCAGCTCAATATTAGTTCATAATCTGGCACAACATAGAATAATTCTTAAAAGACCTCCACAACCAAATATAGGACTAGAGCATGGTTACATCAGTTGAACTGAAAACATGAAAATTTCATTACATGTGCTGATGCTCACACTATGTGAAGCCTTTCAGAAACTATGCAGCTCCATGAGAAATCCATTATTAAATTCATTTTATCTGCAAGATTGTGTATGAATAAATTTGTGATATACATTAAAAGGCTTTAGCAAGCATTTTGTAGTGCAAAATCAGTCATAGAAATATAAATGCAAAAGCTTCTAGCATTGATGAATCATAAGTACACCTTGGCAGTAATTTTCTAGAGTAAACAAAGCACGAAATAGAATGATGAGAGTGAAAAAATGCAGAGAACATTCTGCATGCCAAAAACTTACTTCAATACAAAAAAAATCAGGCAGGAAGCAGAAAAGGCAAGGCTTTGCAGTTACAACATGTACATACTATACAACTCTTTATCTAATTAGATAATTACTAACTAAATTAACAAAAATTTAAAACATTTACATGTGCAAGCTGTAGACGGAAAATCACAAGATAAAGAGTGGGTACAAACAATATGAATCCTAGCCCCAAATTCCAACTTAGAACACCAAGAGACTGACTATAGGTTTGGCACCATGTCCACCACCCATTCACTGTCAGTTACTCTCCAGTTTCCCTATTCCATAATCACCCATCAATAGATACCAGAACCATCCTCCAATACTTTGCTGCTGCTCCAAGCCCTCGAGTGCCACAGATGGGAAAAATCTTCAATAGTGCAGGGAAAATAAATCAAAACCAACCGAGACAGGAATATCTTCAAGAAGATAGTAAAAAGCAATGAACGACGTGATGATAAACTGTCTCGGAGGCAACTTGAACACAGTACCTCAATTAGTACTGTCCATCTCCCTGCTGTAAGATGATCCACCATTTGCCATCGAGGGCATTTAGACACACAAACACGCCAGGTTGGATGCATCCAGGAACTCCACACTATCAAATTCTCCCTTGCCCATAGCCATGCATACAACTCTCCAGTCCAAAACAGACAATCATTCCATTTTCCTGAAGTTAGCATTCCACATGGCATTTCAACAATCTAATTTAGTTGTGCAATTAGGAAGAAAACTAATCCCAATAACAATAAAATGTAGAAGCTTCCTTGACGCAACTTTATCAAGTATCCTTTTCAGGGTAAAAAAAAAAATTCTAGTTTTGCAGATCCAATACGAAAAAATAAGGTAGACAATCAAAGCTCATTTATATGAAACTTTGAGTCACAAATAGTAATTACATGTGGCCTAGCCCAAGAACAGAAATGAGTTGTACAAATAAATATGATAAAATCAGAATGGAAGCACTATCACAAAACCCTCACAACTGTTTATAAGATGAAAATTGTTCAGAGGGCAGCACAGAGAGAGAGAGAGAGAGAGAGAGAGAGAGAGAGAGAGAGAGTACTATAACAATAACAAAAACATGTAACAGG
Organism: Jatropha multifida; assembly: GCA_948099535.1. NCBI lineage: Eukaryota > Viridiplantae > Streptophyta > Magnoliopsida > Malpighiales > Euphorbiaceae > Jatropha > Jatropha multifida. The sequence goes on along the minus strand of CANUEX010091136.1, from coordinate 55,927 downwards.
AAAAAAAGGACTAGCATCAAATCGATCTGAAAAAAATTTTATAATGCAAATAACATCTTGTGTTCTTCTAACAATTTTGATTTTCAGTCCACACCCACCATTCAGATTGGAGATACTCAAAGCAAAAGGCTTGAAAAAAATGAACACGTATATAGGTTGATTTCCTATGTTCCCATTCCCAATTCTTTTTTATTTTATTTCTTTTTTTTTTCATAAGCATGCAAATATAAATCAGAACAGAGACTAGACAGCACAAATGAGTGTTAAAAAGAAAAAGATCAAAAGAATGTCTTTCATTTATAGAAGTGAACAATGAGTTACCACTATTAGAAAAATATAATATTTTGTACCATCCTACTCTTTAAATTCATCAAGATGCAAGGGTCTTGGTGGTTATCAAAAAATCAATAATAACTTACTTGAGAATTGCCCTTCTTGCTTTCCAGAAATGTTTCTGACCAATTATTCCTACAATTTCATCAGGCGAAATATCCAATGCTGATACAGAATCCACCATGGAGGTCTCACAGACATCATCACTTTTATCTCCATTTCCAAATTGTAATGACCTACACGTCTTCTCTCCACGAAATTCACAGTCAATTTCAGGTTTGTTGGGACTATTACAGTCTTCGCTTGAAAAAGAGTCACTTCTTGGACAGGGAATATTTCCTTTCTCTATTTCTCTTGTCAGCTCAGGAACAGCTTCACCATTTCCACTGTTAGCTTGTTGCAAAAAAGCTGTAGACTCTTGTTGCAAACAATCATCATTTTCACAAAATCTGCTAAAATTAGCTACAGGAGGATCTGGATTTTGTTGATTTTGATATGCATCCCCGAGGCTAGCTATCTTTTTTCTAGTCATAAACTTTGTGGAAGATCTAACTGAATGATCCCGACTTGAGACACAAACCTCTAGGTTCTCCTCACTCTGGTTTCTTGTATCCAGTCTCAAATTCGGAACTCTGGAGCTATAATTTTTTTTGTCACTATCACCAGCATCTTTTACTTTCACTGAATGACCTAAATAATTTTGGCTGAAGGGAGTGGGTTTTCCCCCATCAACACCATTCTGAGATTTGGGAAGACATCCACCCATCCCAGATTGAACAAATACAGGTACTCTGAAATCGTCTTCATACCCTACCTTCTTTCTCTGCTCAAGTTGGGGTGATGAAGCATTCAAGTTGCCTCCAGATGCGTGAGAATGAAGATTCTCAACCAGATGAGATGATGTAGGAGGAACATGATTTGAGAACTGCAAACTCCTTTCAAAGCCACTCCCCTGCATATAAATTGGCTACAAATGTCAGAAATAACAAACCACCATCCCCATTGACACAGGCACATAAGCAGGCAAGGAGCATTTGTGTATGCCCCCAAAGAAGAAGCAAATATCGACCAGAATACACAAAAATAGTTGCCATCCCAATTTCACAAAAGCAGAAATTGAGACAACAAAAATAATCAATTCCATTATGCTATAAAAATAAATAGTCCAGCTATTCCTTTTTACAAGACCAAAATAGTGGTATATTGCTTGTGTCTAGAAACTTACTATAACAATCCACAAAATTAACACAATAAATTATAGAGAAATGACTGATTATAAATATCATACAACAAAATAGTATCAACTTCAACAGCTACCTGGCTTGATGATGCTGCAGGAATCAAATTGTTAGCTTTACTTGGGTTAAGAGGCAAAGCAGCATGATTAAACCTCTGAGAAGGAATACTAAGCTGCTCATAAAGGGCCATCTTGTTCCTTGGAGGAGCCCTTGGCCCCCCTTTCTCCGTGTCATTCACATGAAGCCTAGGGAACATAGGCCCCATTATCTTTTCATCATCCTTTCCTCGCTTCATCTCCTCTATTCGTCTTTCAAGCTCAAGACAAACCCAAAACCAGAAGACTCAGTTTCTCATTTAGCACACCAGACGAACTCATGATCCCACCTCCAAAACAGAAAATCCAAATCGCAAAGTAGTAATTTTGAAACTCAAATAACTTCAGCTGCTATTCCTCAAGAACCTGATCAATTCCCCACGAACAGAGAAGAATTTAGACTTCAAAATCCAAATTCACCAAGTCACGAAACGAAAATCGACTCCAACTTTCAGCAATGCAGCTAAATCATCAAAGTACCCAAAAAGCCCAACCCTTGAGAATATCAGAAAAGCCTAGAAGTTCTAAGTCAGCTCCCTATGGACAAACAATGCCTTTGAGGCTGAAATTGTTGAGAGAAAGAAGAAAGAATACTTAATTGAGTAGTAAAAGTAGATATAAATGTTAGAGAAGGACAAAAGATCTGCAAAGAAAAGCCGCAATAAATGGTAAATGGGGCAATTTTTAGGGATTTCGAATAACACAAAGAAGAAGAAGATCATCGGCTTCCTGGAAAGGCATAAAGGTATAAAGTGCTCCGTTGTGGGTCCTTTTGGATTGAACCAGAAGCGCTCTTTTATGATTTAAGAATTGTGAGCTCTGATCTGGCACTCATCGCCAATTGGCTTGGCGATTTTATTTTATTATTAAGAGTTCTTTTAGTGATTAATTAATCGCTAGATTTCATTATCGACAATTAATAATAAAAAATTACAGCAATGGATTAGGCTGGTCTGGTCCCTTGACCGTACCATTGTCCAATCTTTGGCGAACGGTAGACACGGGCCAGTAACTTTATGGAAGCAAGACAGAGTTTGGTTTTAGATAGACTGACAGCAGCGTTTTTGCTCCGAAAGCGCAATTTGTTCAATAAAAAGCAAAAAATTACCAATTCCTTAAAAAAAAAAAAGAATAATATAAGTACCTCATAATATTTGGGAATGATCACAAGAAAATGAGAATAATTTTTCCCGTAAAGATAGGTTTTTTTCAAATAGTACGGTGAAATAATTTTTTATAATTTTATTCTTTTGATAAAAAAAAAAGAAAGAACCAATCAGATGGAAGGAGAACAATAAAAAATAAAGAAAAATAGTAAGATTTGTTTAATTTAATTCACTCTCAATGGGAAATTCAACGAGGTAATATAGACTATTGCTTGCGTTAGGAATGATGGTTTCCTTGTTGGATCTAAATTAAAACTTTTTGGACCACATGATCCCAACAATATTCTCTTGTTTAACCATAGAAGTGGTTTGGTTTTGGATTGACAAGTGCCGGTAGTAGATATATTGATTTTGGAGTTTCGACTTTTGAATGGCTGACAGCTCGAAGAGCAATATCTTTCGATAAGTGCAAAGAGGGAACTTTTGTAGAAATGGATTCGGTCATAACACAAAGGTTAAAGATTAGAGGTTTAGTTATAATTAAATGGGGATTGACCTTGATCTGAAATTATAAAAATTAAAACCGTAATTTACATTCATATGATAGGTATACTATGTTTAAAAATTTATAAGAGATTTTAAATTCAAGTCTTATTATTTTAATCTATTTAATTTTTAATAAATAAAAGTATAATTTCATCGATAATTTAATAATTTCATTTGATTTGGAAAATAAATAGTTAGTTAGAATCGATTAATAAAATTCAAAAAGTTATTAGACAAAAAATCATGAGAGAATGATTTTTTAATTGCCAAACCACGTAATTTTTGGTTTTTTCTTTTTTATTAGAAAAATATGAACCCGTTTGGATTAGCTAAATCATGCACGGACCGTCGGATTAGTGATTGAACTTGGCTAGATGGGTTGGTTTTTAACGGATTTGAGTTGAAATGAATTTTAGGAATACAGTAGTAATTCTCGATTTTATTGGTGGAATTGAATCAATCAAATCGGTCCGAACACCAAAGCCATGAACCAAATGTCCACTTAGTCTCAAACGGTAAGTCGAAGACAGCGGGCGTTCAACAGAAACGACAAGCTGTTTAATAGAACAAGCCCATTCGGCCATCTCCTAATCCTATCCCATAATCATAAACAGGCCCATCTCCTTCGTTTCTTTTCCTTTTCCTTTTTTTTTTTTTGAAAAATTAATCCCTTCAAAAAACCAAAACCTAATAATTCAAACGCGAAGCAAGGTTCGAGGGAAGAAGAAAAGCAAAGTTGGAGAAAGCTTTTGATGGTTCGATCACATGGCTTCGTCGTCTTCTTCTTCTTCTCCTCATCAGACACACATTCCTCTCCCTGCAGACCCTGGTATCTCATTTTTTTTGCTTTTTTTTTCTTTAATTTACTGTTTATTTAGCACATTTAATCTCTGGTTTTTGTAATTGTCTTCATCCTCATTCCATGATTTACTTTTTTTTTTGTCTCTGCTTATTTATTATGACACAGAATTGGCATCGATGCTTCTGCCTTCAAATTTCGTAATTTATTTTGTATGATTAGCTGGAAAATGTGAACAAATTCATCTCGTGGCACCATAAAAAATAGAAAAAAACTACGTTAATTTCTTATGTATGAATTGTAATGCAGTGGTTTTGGTTTTTGAAGTTGAAAAATTGACACCAAGAGGTCTGCATTTGTCTGTCTTATGTCATATAGGTGGTAAAACTTTAGAACATGAATTGGTTCCTATCCATGTTGTCACTGAGGCTTCTCAACTCCCAGCTGAGTTCCTTAACCCTTCACCTGAGAAGCAATTGATCATCGGGTTTGACTGTGAGGGTGTTGACCTGTGTCGACATGGGACCCTCTGTATTATGCAGGTACAAGCTTTGTTCCTATTGCCTTGTGCATGGTTTGTTTGACTTGGAATTCAAATTCTTGAATATGGTGTGCTATTCTATCTTTTGATGTGGAGTTTAGTTCGTTTTATCCAGTAATGCAATTGAAGTGACATTTCTGGTGAGATTCTTCCTTTGACACTAGCAAAATTTTTCTTTGGCAGCTTGCATTTCCAAATGCTATATTTTTGGTTGATGCCATTCAGGGCGGAGAGATGCTTATGAAAGCATGTAAGCCTGCACTTGAATCTAGTTACATCACAAAAGTTATTCATGATTGCAAGCGAGATAGTGAGGTCTCTAATTGATTTTCGCTACTTTGCAGTTTTTTGGTTTGATATGTTCTTTATGATCTGTTATCATACCATATTTGACACCAATGTCTTTTTGTAGGCGTTGTACTTTCAGTTTGGCATCAAATTGCACAATGTTTTTGACACTCAGGTAAGTGGTTTGCTGGAACTTATTGGCAGAACCAGTATCTAGTTTCTTATAAAATTGTTTTAGATTTGTTTTTTCACATTCAAGCCTCAAATGTTGAGCCGGGCAATGTTTTAAGGTTTTGTTGTTAATTTATTTAGTTTGCCTTTGGAAGTGGCTTACTTTTTAAGGATCAGAGTCAATATAGCATGCAATCTTCCCCTATTGCAGCCTTCAACCTTTTGGGCAGTTCAGTATTTTATCTTTTTTTCTTTTAAACTGCTCCATGTCCCCACTTGATCACCATTCAGGGAGAATCCACCTCTTTTTTTTTTTTTTAGGTGAAGACGTTATGCATCATCTTCTTCAACTTTAATTTTTCTTCCCTGCTGTGGTTTTGCTTCTCTTTTTCTGGCTGGATTAATACCTATCAACAGAGAATGTGTTAATTGTGGACCTTGTGGTCATTGTTGGATGAATTTCATGTTTCTGGGAGCTTGGGGGTGAGTTCTTAGAAATGGAAGTAGATTGACATAAGAATACTTATGTTTAATTTTTGCAATTTTGATTTGATCAATTTTTTTATGTATGACTAGCTTTGGAATATTATTCTATCTAGAAATCGCTTTTAGCAAAGGCCAGCTTACAATTCATTGTAGCTAAATTACCTTTCCATGTTGTTGTCCATATAATAGTTATTCTATGGAAAATAATGCAGATTGTAATTGCTTATATTAGTAATGACTGTTATTGTTGAAAGCTGTCATTTGATGTGTATGTGTATTTTTCTTTCTGTTTGCTTGTAGATTGCCTACTCTTTGTTAGAGGAGCAAGAAGGACGGATTAGATTGCCAGATGACTATATATCTTTTGTTGGTCTCCTTGCAGATCCACGCTATTGTGGTATTTTATATGCCGTGGTATCTATTTTGATTTATTTGTTTCATGACACAGCTTTATGTTAGTTTCCCCAAATATTCCAGATGAATATATACTCATTGAAAGTCTTTGGTAAACATTTACTAAATTTTCTTGATGTCATAGAAGTATTTGTTTGATTTATATTGTTTGTTAATGGCATGTCCTCTAATATCGATCGCTCACTTCAGTACTCATCTGTATGAAAAGAGATGTAGGGGAAAAAGGTTTAAAAAAATAGAAACAAGGCATTTGGAATTTTTCTACAATGCATTTATAATTGAATTGGGAGAGATTTGTGGATCAAAACTCTTCTTGATTGATTAGTATCTATTCTGAAGATATCATTTTCTTTTATGGTCTATGTTAATAGATCTTCCCTTTTTCTGAGAATGGCAAAGAGGTAATTGTAGCCCCAGGATGGATTCATCCTATGGGTTTTATGTTCTGTCCGTTAGTTTCACTGCTCCTGCATGTCCTAGGAGGGATCTTATTTAATTAAAATGAGATTGATAATGGTAGTTACATTCTGCATAGACTTCTAAGTTGACTGTTCTACCATGTCTTTTTCCTTTCATTCATTTTTTTCCATTTAATTTAATTTAATGAGAGCTACTTAGCTCTTGACAGCAGTGACTTCCTTATTGTTCTCTTTTCTGAAAAAAGAAACAAAAGAAAAAAAAATTATTGTATGCTGGGGGTTCTTAAACTCAGCTCTTAAACTCCCTGCTTTGAAACAGAAATAGGCTATTACAAACCATTGAATTTTGATTTGCTCATAGCATTCACCATATTGCTTGGATTTATAACTTGGGTATTTGAATGCAGGCATTTCATATTTGGAGAAGGAAGAGGTCCGTGTTCTCCTTCGACAGGTTAGTCTAAACATCTCATTAAATTTGTGGAGTGCTTGCATTTTTTTGTCAATTTTATCATTTGGTGAAGGGAAGTTTTTCTTGATTTGCTGATCTTTATTTTTTTGAACTGTTTGAGCCATGCTTTCTTAGTGGCAATTTGCTTTAGAGCTTAGAAAAGTTAGCATATAATAACAAGCAGTAACTAGCTTGGAACACATGTCGCCCTTTTATAATCTTCCTTCTTTTAAATGCAGTTCTACTCTGAAGTTTGAACTTCTATCAAGGCCATAATTCAGGATTTTGATTATGTGGTATTAGCATTTAGGCAGAGTGAAGTTGTCACCATCGTAGCCATATAGAAGAAGATTCTGAGTCCCTTGCCATGTTGGATCCCATAAGGCATGGACAAGGTGATATAAATGAGATGGCCTAACAATCTAAATGAAAGTGTTTTCCAAGTAATTTTGTTATTATTGCATTTCAACTATCATTAGCTCTTGATTCTAATTATTTAACTAGGGAGTGTACTATGTGTTTTCTAGAGATTTAGATGTGTAGCTTCTGTTGACTTATGTTGCTTTGACATTGCACTGTAATATTGTAGCTTGGTATTTCTGACATATGCCATGTCTTGTGCTCTATTTTCAGGACCCTAACTTCTGGACATACAGACCATTATCTGAATTGATGATCCGTGCAGCTACAGATGATGTTCGCTTTCTTCTCTATATCTATCATAAGATGATGGAGAAACTAAACCAAAGATCATTGTGGTATCTAGCAGTTCGTAGCGCATTGTACAGCCGATGTTTTTGCATCAATGCAAATAATTATGCTGATTGGCCTCCTGTCCCTCCTATTCCAGGTTCTATATTTTACCTGGATCTACAATTGTATTTGCAGTCAATGCATTCTTCTGTAGCAACATTGACCTTGGGCTTGGAACTTTCTTATTTAGTAATGCATAAGTGTTTCACTAAAATTTTTTTATCTGGACATGTTTTTTCTTCGTAGATAACCTTGTAGGCAAGGGTAATGATCCTGAGGAGGAAATCCTTTCAGTTCTTGATGTTCCCCCTGGAAAGATGGGGCGTGTCATTGGAAGAAGAGGGGCCTCCATTTTGTCAATAAAGGAATCTTGCAAGTATGTCGCTTCTATCTGCCTCACAGTCACGTTCATGTCCTTTTGTTTTTTAACCAGTAATTTGGTTAATCTCGTTCTTTACATCAAGATCGTAATTTTGCAGTGCTGAAATTTTCATTGGAGGTTCAAAGGGTCCTCCCGACAAGGTAAGTCTATCAATTTATGAAAATTTCTGCTGCCTAGCTGCCACACTACCGACCTGCACAAATTTGACCTGGAATTGATTATATTATCAGGCTCTTGCAATTCAGTTTGTTACTATCGCAAAATTTGGGAGAGACAAAAAGTTCATTAAATCTAATATCATCCAGCTCTAACAAATTACTTGAATTGTTAGATTCTTAGATACAGGAGCTGTACAAGTTCTTGAATTTAGTTGTAGTTTGGGATTTCTATAAACGCCAGTGCATAACATAGGTAATTTTCTTGTAGGTATTCATAATCGGACCAGTGAAACAGGTAAGGAAAGCAGAGGCCATCTTGAGGGGGAGAATGCTGGAAATATATTAGGGAACCTTGTTTGTCATGCATCCGTTCAACAGATAACAAATTCCAATCTATAGAATTTGTATTTAAATTTCCCAAATCATTTCCTGTCTATCTGATTTACCCATCTATCATTTACTCATTTAAATAGATGCCGGTTTCATACAGTTATCAAACATTATATTGCTGTTTGAGATACGCTTAGATGAAGAGAATTTGAGAAGCTAAACTGTTAGTTGCAAACCCTATGCCTGTCATGGGTTGCCTTTCTTCAAGATGCGATGATGATTGGCTCAGGGTAGAACTGGTTAAATCCAGCTTTTAGTTGTACTAATATGCATTGCAGGCTCATGGTAATTTGATGATTTCAGTTTCGGCGGGTTCAGCAAGACGGTTGCTTCCACATTTCATTATAGGAAATGTGAATCGTCTCTGGATTTGAATTCCATTGCAGTTACTTTCATGCTTTTGATCATGTTTATAGTGGTGATGTAACTAACCATGCATCCAGAGTTGAATTTAGATGATCAGGCAAAGCTTCTTTCAAAACTTCTGTCAAATGGTATACATGGCTGAACTATCAGATTTCTTTTTCCAAGACGTACAATCCATGAAGCTAAATAGGAAAAGAACAATATCTCACTACATAAAAAGCCTAATTTTCAATCTTGAGTAACAGTGCATGCCCATCACCTGACTTGTTTTATGCAGATTTCTCACGTCTATAAGAACATAAAATTACAGATCTAGTTTCTCAAACAATGCCTTAAAGCCGTCGATTTTACAAAGGACTATACTGCGATATTTAATGAAATGAACATAAGCAGTTCCGTAAAATGATCCACTCATGATAGATACATAATCAATTCACTGTAAAGCAGTTTTGATGTATGAACAAGATTTATATAGCACACCAATATGCTCATCGCTTCAAATTATCTTTACCACACGGCAAAAAGAATATTGAGAAGATAAATGAAGGGCAAAATGCCAAATGGAAAACCAGAAGTTACTTCTTAAAACTACCAAATTGGTGTTGTTGGTTGCCAAGGCTCGAGAAGAAGTCTGCACCACCCATAGCCGGTGACTGTGAAGTAAACCCAGATCTACCCAGAGCAGAACCAGTGCCCATAGCTCTTCCCATATAAAATGAAGTTGGTGGTCCTTTGTCCCTTTCATTTTGTCCTTCGCTCAGACCACCCACAACACCAATATCGACTAGTGATACTTTCTTAGCTGCAAGTTAATTGAAATGGCAAGACAATTACAAACTTCAAACTAAACAAATGTTAAGTGCACATGCATGTTGAAGGATAAATTGGTTATCATGCATGATAGATTTTAGATGTTTAGCAGAAAAAATTTCATATCTTAACTCTACATATTCACACATCAAATGACATATTCTGATAGATATTACAACAAAGAAAGATGTACTTACGTGCAGATATATTAAGATCAATCAGTCCGCGACTTATTGAATCTGCCCATATTCCAGACTTCACCTGGAAAGTACCTTTCTTTGGTGGAGGCTTTGGGTCCGAAGCATTCACATTCAAATTATTAAGGCCTCCATCAGTTATAGAACTTTGAGTGGGTTCTATAGAAGCTGAATTAGAACTAGAGGAGAATGCACCAAAAAAATCCGATCCATCAAAGTTATTCAATGGGACGGCAGCAAATGGGTCAACAATGCCATTGTGTGTTGGATCAGAATTTTGAGTCTTGGTCTCTGGTTGCACAACTGGATCGTCAGTAGAAAAGAAATCAACTGTTGCAGGAACTACAGGAGGGACATCAGATTGTGAAGCAAACAGATCAACCTGGGTCTGCAGAGATGGTTATAAAAATATTAGTGAAGAATACTTTAGTATCTACTGTGAAGGCATACATTCTAAATTCCATGACTACAATCATGCACCACAAACTAACAAGTTATGTAATTTTCATTCTTGAAATTCCAAGTCATTTATACTATTCAGGTACACAGCAACGATTGGTACAAATATACTTAAATTTTCAACAACAAATGGAACAACCAAAATCAGAGTCTTGGCACCCAATTTGAAACACATAACAGCTTCTACACTCAAAAAGTCACAAGAGAGCTAGATTGGAAACTGGGATGAGTAGGTACTGACCTGAGATTGAGAACTTGCTCCCTTTTCAACTTGGGGTGGTGCTGATACAAACATTGGATCAGCAAACAGATCAACGTCCGGTGAATTGCCACCTATGGCTGACGTTTCTGTGGGAATAGATGTTGGTGCATCCATGAGGTCACCAATTAAACTTTGTCCAAACAGATCAACTTTGTTAGAAGTTTCAGCAGCAGACTCTGTAAATCACAACTATATAGTAAGAAATGTTTTGGCAAGTATTGCATCCATATGAATTCCAAGCACTGAGTAAGTACAGTAAAAACAAGATATGAACATTGTATGTTTCATGTAAGTACAAGTTCAAATATGTTTGTATAAACGTATATATCAATTATTATATATTGCACAATACAACTGTTATATGCAAAATAATAAACTCAGCCTCCAAGGCTGTGCATTTAAATAACTGCTTCACTATCAAGTAAAATTTTATTAAATGCTAATGCACACCAATCACATCTTTCTGACTCATGAATTCTAGCAAAGTATGATTATGATACTCTTGCAAAAGGGCCTTAAAAGGTCCCCTTTTAGTCTTTCTTTTTGTTCTGAGATAGTGTTGTTCTTTTAATACATTTTCTTCCAAACAAATTCAATAAAAATACACATCACAACATTCTCTTATATTAAGATATTATCCAGAATACTTACTAGAGCTGGAAGTTCCCCTGGGATCAAAATCGTCATCAAAGTCATTGTCATAATTACTTGTAGTCGCGCTTGAGAGTTGAGAAGTAACTGAATTGTTCTTGTTAGTGTCATTTAACTTAGAGGGTGACTTTGATGCATTGATTGACAACTTATTCTGATCCCTGCTGGAGAAAAGGGAAGAAATTAGCAACATATCATAAGAATATATGAAGAGTGTTTATAAGTGGTACAAATTGTTTGTCTAACCAAATGATACTATGAACATAAGACTGCATAATATGTAAAAACATCATTAGTACAACAGATATCCATCAAAACCTATCAAGAAGTATACCAGAGTGTGATACAGGAAATATGCAGCCAACAACTATCAAGAATAATTGAATTCATGAAAATAGAGTTCAAGCTCCATTATTTTAAAAATGTTGGCACTTATCCACCAATAATTATAGCCATGGATGTTTATGTAACTTGTGAACATATGCACTGACCAATAAAAATCCAAACCTGCCAACACGCGTAGAGCCCTTCTTCAAAGTGTTCCCTTGATCATCACTCTTACCTGCTTGACGTGACTTCACATAGACATCTTTTTCACTTTTTTCATCTCCATAACGATTTTTATCTCTATAATCATCTCTAAAACTATCATTGTCTCTTGTACTACTTTTACTCTGGAAGCTGCTGCTGCTGCATGAGGCTGAACCTGATTTATAAGTTATTCCAGTAGATGAAAGACCAAAGTACCTAAAAAGAGCGGCAAACAACATTTCAGCACCAAAAATGCAAGAGAGACACAATTTTAGTTTTTGAAGAGTCCACTTACTTTTCACGGTTTGCGGCAGCTTTATTTCTGGTTTCTTGTATTTTTTCCTTATCATTCAAGAGGCCCACTATAGTTTCTGCCTTCTTCCGCACATTTAGCCCTGAATCTTTTCCATTTGGCTCAACATATTCAAAACTTGAGAGTGACTTTGCCAACAAATAAATAAGGGAAACAAAAGTCAGAGAAATTTAGTTCTTTTCTGAATGCCACTAAAATGATGATATGCAACCTTAGTTTAGTAATGAAAAACAGAACTCACTGATATCTGGAATGTGTGTTCTATTATGTCATCAACAGTGCGTTCAGATCCATGTGCAATCAAATACTCAATAACAGATAATGCCTGACACCAATGTATTCCAAATAATTTAAATAGACGCGTTAAAAAGATCAGCAAGGCAACAAGATTGAGAATCATATATGAGTTTCTAGTTACAGTATTGGAAATTCTGAAGTAGATAAGCTAAAACTATAAAGATTTACCTTATAGACAAGTCGCCAGTCTTTGCCTGTCTCACCTAATCTTACCCACAGAACATTCATAACTATCTGACATTCGGTGCTAAAAGATATTGCAGGACGACGCACAAGAAAATAAAGTCATATTCCATCCGTTAAATCATTACTAAGAAAAATGTTCCAAAAAGGCGAAAAAGCAAATTAGAACTTACAATTTCTTAGTGGCCTGTGCAATCTCTGCCAATGCTGTGCCATGAGGACCCCAAGGAGCATCATCAGTTGCATCCAGCACCTGCATCAATAAATGGTAAAAGATAGAGCAAACCGCATATAGAAAAAAAAAGTACAAGCTCTTCGATCTAAAAAATGAAACAACAAATTAGAGAATGCTGAAATCACAACTTCGAGTATAAAATGAGGTCAATAGAATAACTTGACGCCATTTTTGAACTGATTCCTAGTAGATTTCCATGAGATCAGTACTTTCTTAATTGGAACTGGAAATATAATCATACGACAAATTTTTAACAAGAATTTATATACAGCAACCCGATTCAATTACCTTCTGTTCGATCTCAGGAACCTTCAGGACCTTGAGATTAACCTCTCTCTTTCTGAAATCAAAAGCAAAAACTCAAAAAATTGCCAAAAAAAATATCGAGCAATTTTGAAGAAATAATGCGAAAGAGAGAGGATAGGAAGCTCACATTTCGCGGACTGTTTGGTCGAAGACCTTCATGAAATCCATGATTGGATCTGCGAAATGAAATGAAATGAATACCCGAATGGAATTTGCTGGTAATCTTATTATGTAGATCTGTAGGATAAGGGATTTAATAAAACCGGAGTTTGTTAAAAAGGAGAAGTAAAACCTTTGAGCAGAGATGTTAAGAATTTTCAGATCTTGGGAGGTGGTTCGTTTTGCAGCTTGCAGGCAGGAAATAGAAGATACGTATCGAGTTAAAATTAAAAAATAAATTAATTTTTTTTTAACTTTTTTAGTGTGGGAATTTTAATTTTTAATGCGAGCCAGTCACAAACTGATAATTAAATTAAAAAACAAAGCTGGCGGGTGATGTTAGCTTTTTTCTTATAAGCATTTTTATTTATTTCATTTTATTCAAAAATATCGCGTCTTCTCCGGCATGTCGTTCGACAAAACCAATGAAATTAATAAGTCTGACCTACTTGAAAAAAAGAAAACGACCATACGACAAAAAGACTAAATCACAAAACTACTGAAACCATAGCCGAATATTTCAATGATGATACCGTCGAACGACAGGATAAATACGGAATTATGGGCCTTACCAATGACTAAACAAGCCCGCTAACATCATCGGCCTACAAATAGAACTTGACAGGTTAAATGAGCCTAAAATAACGGACCACTCCAATTTTAAACAAGCTGGCCGAAATCCTGAAGCCCATAGTTTACAAGCCACAGTGCATGAGGAGGCTGATAGAAAAATTTCCGTCCAACAAGAAAACTTTTCCTTGTCATTTACTGTCTGTCCCATAAGGAATGTTTTTGGTCCGAGAGGAAAATGTTTCCACCGCCGATGAAGGAAAAAAAAAAAGACTGCATAAGAATTATACTTGCATCTAGGAATGAACATTTGGCCAACTGAGTCAAATTAAATCGAACCAGCTTGGTTTCTAATCGAATGTATTTCCATAGTAACTAAATTTAAAAATGAATAATTTTCATTGTATTTATATATTGGTGTCAAAATTTGATATCTCAACAAATAAAACCATAAAATATAAATATGTTATCAAATTTAAACCTGAGTATGATAAGAATATATTTAAACCACTCAACATCGAACCAACCTATTATTATTTTCTTCTGATACAGAAATGAAATCAAACAAAAAGCCACGAAACAAAACAGAACACTAAAAACATAAGTACTATCGGAAGTGAATGTCCAATGAACAGTCAGAAACACATATTGTGTATATATAACTATAGCATGAACATAACATATATATAATAATCTTCTAAATCCATTGGCTGATTAAATCTTTTGGATTAGAAGTTGTAAACCATGCTGAGGTTCCACAAGCATTCTAAAAGCAGGAGAATGCATATAATTAGGAGATAAGGTTAATACAAACTTGGAGATGATAAGCGAAATAACAATTTTCAATTCCACCATAGCAAAGTTTCTACCCACACACAAGCGAGTCCCAATTCCAAATGGGATATAAGCTTGAGGAAATTTGCAAGCTTTAGAGATCCCATGAGCAAATCTCTCTGGTCTAAACTTGTCAGCATCTTGTCCCCAGATGTTAGGATCCCTGTGTAATGTTGAAATCAAAGTCCATGTGCACACTCCCTTTGGGATTGTAACGTTTCCAAGTTGAACTTCTGCAAATGCCTCTCTTACCACAAACCCTGCCGGTGGGAATAGCCTCAGTGATTCTTGAATCACCATAGTCACCTATTCAAAGTAAAATAAATCATCACTAGAAACTTCGAAAAAAAAAAATAAAAAATAAAAAATGAATCTTGATTAATACCGTTTTTAGGTTGGACAGTGAATTTGCATCCAGCAATTCGTTATTGCAACATTGAGTGATCTCTGCCCGGATTTTAGATTGCCAATCTGGATGTAAAGCAAGAAGCATCAAACACCAAGTAGCAGAAATCGCAGTTGTGTCATGTCCTGCAAAGTATAGGCTCTTGCAATTATCAACTATAAATTGCTTTGGCGAAAGTTTTCCTGCATTAGTATTGTTCACAGCCTCCTCAAGTATTAGCTGCATTAAGTCCTTTTCAATTGAACTTTGCCTTTGGCGTTCTTGAACTGTCTCCCATATTAACGTCTCTATCTCTCTTTCCAAGCTGCTAATCTCTCTGCAGTTCTTTCTAAGAAAAATAAAATAAAAGCTAAGTGATCTAAATTTCAAATAAACTGTAAAGCTATTAATTTACAGAGGCAGTACCGAAATGGGAAGTAATTAAAGTACGCACCGGAAATTTGTGGAGCCAAAGAGGGTTCCTTGCCTGGTGAGGGCTTTATGGAGAAATCTAAGCTTAGAGAAAATCTGTTTGCCTTTGAAATAAGAGGTCCCAAAACAGGCTCTTGCAATGACATTTGCAGAGAGACCCCTCAAATCTTCATCAACTCTAATTTCTGCCTGGACTCCACCTTGGGTTTCAAGGCATTGCTCCCACTCTCCTATCAATACGCGGGTTGACTCCACCATTAGCCCCACCATGCTCTGCGTGTATTTCATGGACCAATACATTAATTTTCTTTTTTTTTTTCTCCAAGATATATAGATTATAGCTAATGAAGTGATCACAGTTTATGTACCTCGCAATGATATTTCCGTCCATTGTATCCCAACAAATAAAAAAAATTGGAAATTTTAAGATTAAAATTTTCTACTTAATTGAAAAGGAAGCATTACCTTGACCTTGCCCATGAAAAATTCTGGTGCTACAATTTTGCGCTGTAGAGCCCAAAAGTGACCGTTGGATCTCATAATACCGTTGCCAAACATGGGCGCAAATCTTTTAGTCACATAAGGAGGCTTGCCTAAGGCCAGAGTATTGCACTGGTTCATTTCCTTCACAAACTCAGGATCGGTTATGTACAAATGTTGCTTGAACCCTGTTGAATATGTGTATATTGGACCTGCATTTTCATATATAGTTCTCTATTTTACATCATTTGTATAAACGTTTTAGGATCTTTTTGTAATATATATTAGTCTCTCTAACTTTGACTCACGTCTCCAGTTTGGATTTGAATTTCTATTTTTATGTAATAGACACATTAAATTGGTTTTATATATATATATATATATATATAGATATAGATATTAATGAGATTCATTTGTACAAGCTGTACTATTTACTTCTACAGAAGAAACAAAAGAAAAGTCTAAAAACAAAATGGAGAGCTTCAATTATTGGGTTATGGTGCAGGGTTTAGGATTGGATCGGTCAAAATAGTGACCCAAATAAAAATGGGTCAGTAAGAATAACGTAACTACCATCTTTAATGAAACAATTATTACTGGGCCAACTTTGATTCTAGCTAGTTCCGGACTGAACCGAATCTACTTGGTCCCCTTCAGTTGACAGCTCCATCCAACTGCCACTGCTTTTGATCCTTAAATAAATCACCACGTATTCCAACTAATTTACATTATTTCTCTTCTTCTTTCTTTCACTGGTCCTTCTTTTATCCTAAATTCCCCACCTAGCCAGTCAAAACCAAATTGTGAATTCAAAAACGTTTTTAATGAATTTGAGCCACAGTTTTTCAGACAACGTATGTATTGTACAGTGACACAGTTAATGTTTATACTACTAATTCAAATTTAGACGAGCATTTCATTATTATTATTAAGATAGCTAAAAGCTATTAAACCAATTAATAATTTTATGGACTATGCCATTCCTATTATTTTTCCCTTTTACCTTATTGTATTGTATGTAACTTTTTATTTCAAGTCTCCTAATAGAAATTCCAAGTTTTAATCACTTGAATATCTTCCTATATTCGAAAAATTCAAATCGAAACTCTTGTCAACAAATAAATAGTAACACACTTACGTTGACCAAATTAAATTGTGTTACTGTTAGAGCTAATGTGAATAGTGATGTTCCCTAATTGACTAGTACTATGTACTTAATACTTTAGTTTAATATGTAAATCATATTAAAAATTTCAAATCACTTCTTCAATTCCGTAGCAGATCTAATAATAATAATTATAGCTCCTTTATGGTAAAAATATAAACAAATTGCATCTATGCTGTTTATATATATGTATTATAAAACACATTATTTGAAATTATTATCATCGACGGATGTAATAGATATACATATCAATCGCATATAAATATAGTCATGCGCACGTTGTCTGTTTTCAATAAAAAGAAAATGAAAAAGAAAATGTACAAGCCGCAAGCCTGCAATGAATCGGTCAAATCAAATTAAGATGTTTTTCACATTGGTTCATATCAAAATTTCAAAAGAAAGAAATAGATGGATTGAAACAAAGACTTCTGATAAAAATGTGTTTGCGCATGCATCAATTCAAATAAACTCAAACAATAATCAGAATTTAATCTCAAAAATTCAAATCTTATGATCAGTAAATGCAAAATTTAAAGAGAGGAGACAAGAAATTAGTGAAAATAATTAAGTTTTGATGAATTTACCATATTGTTTTCTCCAATGTTCGAAGTAAGGGAAAATAATAGAAGTATAATCTTGAGCAACAATATCATCAACTTCGGTTGGAGCTTCTTTTCTTGAATTCTTGAACTGGATTTCTTGCATTTCAGGAAGATTCCCATAAAGAAAAGAAGGAGAAGGCCCTTTAATACCTTGCATTTGGAGCTTCTTCTTCACTTTCTTTGGCCCAAGCAAGAGTTCCTTGATCAAATAAACAGCTCCAATAAAAGCAACAGAAGAAAAGATTCTGAAGAGAAGAGAGATCTCCATTTCTCTCTCTCTCTCGTATTTGTTCCTGAGCCAAGTTAATTTGTGTATATCATGGAAGCTAGCTAACGGCACTAGCAATATATATATACAAGTAGGGAGAGAGAGAGAGATAGTAAATGTTTGACCAAACTTTGGGCTTATTTAATTATATCATGCATGATGCATGCAAAATAACACCACTAAAATGATTGGACGATCAAACGAGGGATCTAAGGAGCACAAAAGGCGTTTATTGGTGGACTGAGTAGGAATGATAGAGATATTGATGTGACTTGGAATTCACTCTTATTCATTGAATAACAATAATGCAGTCAAATTAGTATAGTAACAAATCGAATATAATGAATCCGCAGATTGTGCTACTTCGCAATACAGATTGTATACCTACCAAAAGCTTTCGGATTCCATCTTCACTGCCACTAAATTTTAAACCTAATTGTTAGATGATCTCTAATAATAAGGTTCAGATACCGGTAATTTATATAAAAAAATAAATATAATAATTATATATTGTTATTAATATATTACTAGTATTATCACCCGCGTGATGTGCGGAGCAGCGTTAAAAAATAAAATATTTTTTATAACATCATTTAAAAATAATGAATTATATAATAAAATAATCGTGAAATGCATTATAAATATCCGAACTGTTTAAATGCCCGATTAAAAATTTAGATACCCAAAACGGTTTAAAAATTCAACTTTAATAACCACTCCCACCCTGAATCCGATATAATTACCCGTTTAAATACTCAAATCTATTTGCATTAAGAGTATTTTTTATTTTTTAAAAATAAAAAATAAGTAAATATTATAAATTTATTATTTTGATTTAATAAGAAAAATATAATATAAACATTAAATATAATTATAGCATTAATTAGAATTAAAAGGGTATATATATAGTTTTCTTTAGAAAAATAATTATTTTAAATATTTTTAAAATATTATAATAATTTAGTGTTGTTTTGTTTTATGCTTATGATTTATTATAAATGATATTTTATTTATTTGAAATATTAATATATTACTTATTTAGTGTACTGTATTTTAAGTTTGTGGATGTCTTACCTTTTTAATATATTAATATATTAAATGTTAGAGATAAAATTTTATATATATATATATATATTATCTTAATAAATGATTATTTGAAAATACAAAACAATTCATTCTCCTACACTGCTAAATTATGTTAGAATTCTAACATCATAATGTCAAGTGGCAACTTATACTTAACTTTTTTATAATGCAAACTACTATGCATATATATATATGTATTGGTCACAATACAACTCAAATTATCTTAATTATTTTTAAAATTTATTATATTTTTTAATTTAAGTTTAATTTATTATATTTTTTTAATTTATACAACTCAAAACAATTATTCCATATAATATTTCACAACAATAAAAATATCTTCTATGTGGAGCATCATTGACAACTAAGTAGATTGCTACTCTATGATACTTATAGAATTGCTTATCTTAGAACGTGCATGTCCTAATTTTCTATTTTAAGCAGTTATTTTCTTTACTTGTAGTAAAAAAACATTCTATGTATAAATATTCTTTGAGTGTAGCTTATGAAGTACAAGTCACTAATCCATTTTTAGGAAACTTAATTTTGTAAACTAAGTTACAATTTCTGATAAAAAAAACTTATTCTATACTACAAGTAACTTTGCTTGTTGATTTTCTTCATACCCAAAAAAGAAAAAGGAAATTTAAAAAAAAAATGGTAGTGGACACCTATGCACCACAATAAATAAAATTTAAAATATCCCAATAATTAAAATACCCACAATAATTGCAGGCACCATAACAACCATAAGAGAAGATATTGATGGACTATGTTTTAGTACATAAACAAGTTTCGGCTTCAAATTCTGATATTTCATTCTTGTGTTGCTAAAAGCTTAGCAGAGGAGCTTAAGAAGGGTAGATCCAACATATACGTACTCCTCTATGATAAGGGCATGGACCTTCTTCGATTGGACAAAAATAGATGCCATACGGATACAGTTAGCTAAGGCTAAAATGTGCCTACACGCTGACATGATTGATTGAAGTTCGATCATTGATTATTGGTCATTGATCAGGCTAGGATGGACCCAGATTGGGTCATCCTTTCATTATCCAGCCCAAATTGATTACGTTTTTTAATCCTTGGACCCGGTACATGGGTCCACATATTTATTAAACCAATAAAACATTTTTTTTTTAAAAGAATGAGAACAACTTTCAAAATTTTTTATTATCATTGATTTAGTGTATTGGGAAATTTATATGTCGGGTTTTAGATAAATTTTTATAAATTAATAAATTAAGTATTTTCAAGAGTTTATTTTTAAATCTAAGAGTGACGGAGACCTTTAGCCGGTTAAAGGCTCATTTTCTAAGGGGTCAATTGTGTTAGAGATGGATAGTTTGTCGGTGAAGCAGGTTTTGGAGAAAAAAGAAACAAATATTTCTTAT
The DNA here is from genome assembly GCA_948099535.1 of Jatropha multifida. Lineage (NCBI taxonomy): Eukaryota > Viridiplantae > Streptophyta > Magnoliopsida > Malpighiales > Euphorbiaceae > Jatropha > Jatropha multifida. The sequence goes on along the minus strand of CANUEX010091136.1, from coordinate 35,369 downwards.
TTGCAAAATTATAAGTTTCGTATAAGAAAATTTATTTCATTACAGCTTTTGTTTCTTAAAAAATTAAGAAATTAAGTGGCTCATATATTAGTTAGACCGCTGTTCAATATTTAGTTTATTGGGATGAGGTATTTGATTTTTTATATTAATAATAATTAAGTAGTATTAATTTGAAAAAAAACTAAGAATATAAAAGAAATAAAAGGTTGTATTGTCTAATCGAAAATCCAATGACGTTAGTGGTTTCCGTGAGTCGCGTACTATGAATGTGTGATGAGGTGACAGGAGAGGATTGGTCCATTTCTTATCATTGTATTAGCAGCGATCAATCAAACTACACCAAACAAAGCATTTGGATACCGGATCCGAGAGATCCCACTCACGCTTTAGTATGGCCATTGCTGATTAATGTATTCGGTTCCATCAACGTAGTTTTCAGCGCATGGGATCTAGGCTTTCCTTCTTCGTTTTTAAATAATGGCAATTGGTACAAATAAACACATTATTCACTAAAAAATAGTGATAAAGGGTATTTCTTTTTTAAAAAAATATAATGAATATAGGTAGAGAAATACTTTTCAGTTTCCAATGTTTTTGTAGTAAAATACTACTTAGTGAACAAATTTCATTGAATTATGAATATATAAACAATATTGACGTTCTTAATGGTTTTTTAAAAAGAAAATAATAAAATTTACATATGGTAAAGGAGAAGGGTTATGTCAAATTTTTATTTATTTTTTCTTTCAAATTGTCTCCAAAAATTTCTTCCTCTCACCTTCTCTAATTAGCTCAAAACAATTGCATAGAGAAAATTTAAAAGAGAGATTATATTAAAATTTTATAATTTTTCATTTGAAGGTTTCATGACTCGTGAGTGATATATAAAAAGGGTCTCGTGGCACCATTCATTGATTAAATAGTATAATTTCATTTAAAAAATTTTCAAACGAGCAATTTATGATTTGATTGAAAATCTTTTTCAAATCCCATCAAACCAAATGTGATGGCACTATGTCTAGTCAAATTGATAGGTTAGGATACATGATAAATTCAGAATAATTATTAGAAAATAATTGTTAAAAAATCTGGTATGCACAAATTGATCTCACAACATTGGCACGAGCGGCTAGCTAGCAAGGAAAACGACATTACACATTACATTATCCAAGTCATTGACCTAAAAACCCAACCACGCAGTATATATACATGATAATAAAGAATTTGTTGGGTTATTTTTTGAATAATATTTTGACCAAGTCAAGAGGCTGGAGAATGAGAAAAATATCAAGACCCCAACAACGTCATATCCAAAAATATTATACTCAAACGACGTCACATCGGAACAACATTTAAATTTTATAACTCACGCTTAATAATTGTCTGGTGAAAGAGAGTCATTTAAAGTCAAAAATATTGTTCAGTATTTAAAGTAAAATCCTAATTTTAGCGGTCATAATAAAATTTGTAATATAAAAAAGAAATGTAATAGAGAATATATCATCTAAAAAAAACTTACTCTAAGAAATTCTTTAAAATACTCATCGATATATATACACTGCATAGGGTCAATGTCAAAAACACCATTAGAAAACTTTTGGGTGTCACGTTCATATATACAGCCAATCACAAGTTAGATTTAATTTTTTATTAATACCTACAAAATAATAATAAGAATATTATCTCACAGACAAAAATAAAATTAACTTCTATATTTCAATATGGGGAGGCAAGTTTGAGACAATCGACAACAATTTTTTTCTTTTAATTACATTCATAATTTTATAAATTCACATTTTTTTCGGTTCCTTTGTCCGCATATATATTTTTTCTAGGTGATAACTAGAGATGGCTGGTTCAGATTCCAATCAAATTCCATGATTGCAATTTTCCTTTTTTTTTTTTTCTCTGGATTTTGACAAGAACTCGAGTCTATGGTTCATCCATGGATTAAAAATGAAAATTACCTTTTTTTTTAAAAAAAAATATGTCTTTCTAACTGATAAAAGTAAAAGAGAGAGTACTCAAAAAAATTGTTTTTAGATATAATATGTCATCTAATAAAACGTGATATAAATATTTATCATACATTTCATATTCTTATTGAAGAGGTAAATCCCGGGCAAAAATTCTCGTTATAAATATCGAGCGAGTATTTTAGACATTAATTATATGATTGAATGAGTATTTGACCGAGCATTACTCTATTTATACCAATTTGAGTAATGCTTAACTAATTCTTAATAATTATTTCTGCCACTAACCATTCACTAGGAAAAAAAATGAAAATACATAGACTGCAAATCAAAATCACATGTAGGATGTCTAATGATTGGTTATATTAAATTATTTTTATAATTAAAAGAATTTAAATTCAAAACTTTCCACTGTTCAGATGAGTTGAAGTTTTTTTCTTACAAGAACATTTATCAATTTTATAAGAAATAAAAAAAAAGAGTTGTCCTCAATTGAATCACATTGGAGTTCTTTTTACCTCTTAGGAAAAAAAAAAGATTTTAATAATACTGAATCCAGTCTTTATTAAAATTGGGAAAATTTTCAAGACTGCATTAATTATCTAAAATAATGTATATGCAAACCGACAGCACTAAATGTGAATGGTATCGGGACACGATTGTCTTTATTCTACATCTTCATATTCTTGTTTTGTCGATATCATTCATTTTATTTAAATAGGCATGAAATAAAGAATATACGTAATGCGAACAACATACAGGATTTTTATTAAGAAAACGACAATTACAACTGGAAACGACATGCTGCACCTGATCTTGCAATTTTGTTCCCTTTGCATAATCCTTTTTCAAATTCAACTTCATTTGCGTCGACGAGGGCGACAGCCATTTTTAACTCGGTCGATGAACGACATCACGTGCAAACTTCACACAAATGAAATCAATGTTATCCATAAACAAAGTCATTTCACATAAACGTCACTCCACCGTCTGGGTTTCACTCAAAGCATCCAAGAGGCCAAAACTTGGACTTTCCTGTCTTGAGGGTTGGAAAACTATGTCGTTCTATTAATCTTATCTTTTTGTCTCTCTCTCTCTCTCCTTCGAAAATTACATGTGGGAAAAAAAAAGAAAAGAATTAGTTCGTCTCACCAAACTAATAAATTCGTCCTCATATTTTACTTAATATTACTTAATGGTCTTCAGATTTATTCCCTTCAAACTGTTAGGTCCTTCCATTACTTTTCTCTGATTTTACCGTTAAAAAAAAATGTAAACAGATAAAAGTTCCCTCGCAGTTAACTAGGAAAAGACGAAACAGCCTACCTTCCCCACCTCTCTTTCTCTTCACGCCATTTTAGTGGAAATCAGGCTTTGAACATTGAAAAATTGCTTGAAAGGAAGAGAATGGGTTGTGCTCAGTCTAAAACTCATTTTTTCTTAATTTCTCCGATTAGTAAAAAAAAAGATTGAGTGAATAGTTCAGCAAACCCAATAAAATGCCTAAAAAATCTAAGGCTTCTGGTTCCATTTGCCTTCAACGGACGGCGGCAGTGGAGGAGGAAGAGGTGGCAGCGGTTGAGAAATGGGTTCAAGAGGAGGTTGCTGGAAATGGGGATCAGGAACTTCGCCGTGGGCATAATCGCTCAAAGCAGCACCCGTATTCTTGAGAGAGATGGTGAAACCAGAATGACCCGCTGCTAAGCAGTTTCGAGCAATCCTTCAAAAGGATTTTCCGCTCCTTGCACCTCGCCACTGATTCTTCATTGTCTACCTTAGACTGAGCACGACACCCATTCTCTTTCTTTCAAGCAATTTTTCAATATTCAAAAATGGCGTGAAGAGAAAGAGGGATGGGGAGATAGGCTATTTCGTCTATGGAAGGAAATGTAGGAACGAATTAATCATTTTTCCCTGAAAAAATTAGGCCAATCAAGTATGGTACGCAATTCGTTTTCAAATTCTTAAAAGTCGAATGGCATATTATATTAACGCAAATTGAAGTTAAAAAAAAAAAAGTTCATTATTTGAAGTGAATTTTAGCTTAAGTAGGATGCCTAAGTCCAGTAAAGCACAAAACTATACTAAATCCTTTTCACATGGAAGCTGACATACTAATTGACTATTTCAAATATATACAGAGAGAATCTTTTATGGTCACAATGGTGAAGTTTGAACAGACCAAAGATACTTAGTTATCTCCATGCAATTTTCATGACACCTAATAGGCAGCAAGAAACAACTTCGATTGCTGAATTCATTTCCAAATCCAAACATATATTTTCTTAGACAAATAAGATTTAATTGTACAATCAAAGACCTTCAGACAATAAAACAAATATATATATACACAATGTGAAGGACAATTAATTGTCAATCTCTGTTAATAGTTAAAAATTAACAGCCACATCACATGCTTGGGCTGCAATAATTACTTGAAGCAATTTCACTTGCTGCATTGTCTTGATCAAACAAATCAAGGCCATTAGTAGAATAATAACCATAATTAGGAAAATCATAGCTAAACTCCAATAAAGTCTCTCCAACACTATTATTAGGCAGTGTTGATGAGTCTAAAATGCTTGACCCTTCTTCAGTATTGACCAAAAAAGGATCACAGCAGCTGGTTTCAGTCCTTGGGAAAGGAACAAAAGGCAATACTGAATTAGGGTTATTAAAATAAATATTACTGGTGTTATAATAATTAGCACTAGCAGGAGGACTAATGTCATTAGTGTTCTTGATTGTTTTTCCTCCATTAAGTAGCTTCTTCTTTAATTTGGTGTTCCAATAATTTTTCACATCATTATCTGTTCTTCCAGGTAGTCGAGAGGCTATGAAAGACCATCTGACAAAAAAGAAGTTAACAAGTTGAAGCACTAATTATGAAGAATCAACCTAATACATTATTGGTTTGACTCGTAGGGAATTTCAGGTTTGAACTCTCAGGGCTCAAGAGAGGTGTAGCTCACAATATTATTTTGGGTATATGCTAATGAGAATGAAAAAGGATTAGAGAGATTAACTTGCCTGCTACCCATTTGATTATAAAGAGTGAATATGATATTATCTTCCTCTTCAGTAAATCCTCCATGTTTGATATCTGGCCTCAGATAATTTAGCCACCGTAGACGGCAGCTCTTGCCGCATCGCTTAAGGCCTGTAATGACATATAGATTTTTAATTTAAAATGATTGAGTTTCAGGTGGAAACTAAAAATAAATTAGGCGATTAAAAATGCAATTTTATTCTTCGGATACGCCCGGTGATCATTTCCAGAAAAAAAGAATGCGATTTTAATTAAAAAAGCATACCAGCTTTTTGGGGCAAGGCAATCCAATTACCAGCAGTGCCTTGGGTTTGAAGGTAACGTTTAAGAGCAGCATCTTCTTCGGGAGACCATGGTCCTCTTTTCACGTTTGCTTTATCACAGCAAGGAGCTCTCCCCATAGAGTAGAAAGAAGAAGAAATACAGGAGAAAAATGCTTTATAATAGCCAAAACAGTGGGCCTCTGGTTCTGGTGGTGGATTTGCAGCAGACAATAAAGGGTTTATAAAGCAGAGATCAAAGAAGCAGAGGCGTTTATAATGTTGACTTTATAGGACTTTCCCATTTGTATTTGTTTACTTACAATTGGACATGTTTTTTTTTTTTTTTAATGTCTTCTTTCTTGTTTTTTAAGATTGGACACAGTCAACATTTCATGGGTTGACTAACTAGACCTCATCAGAGTACGCAGTCAATAACCATTATCCATATTTATTTTTATTTTTTACATTTCATACAAAATTGAAAAATTATTCACTCACTTACAAACTGTGACTCAATCGACAACATAAGTTGGGCATTCTCAAATTTAATTCTCACTAAATATATTTATAAGAAGGAATAAACAGTTTTGAGCTAAATTAAATGGACTATAATAATAATATTTAGACATCGGTGATTTACACTAAAAAAAATTATCCATTCCATAATAATTATCATTTCCATATAAAAGGACTACAAATTTTGTGGGATACGTTTTTTCTTGTTTGAGTGTTCAATTTTAAGTTTTATATACAGATATAAAAACGTGAATTATGTATCTTTTATTAATATCATTGGAGAAGAATTATCTTTTAGTTATAAGAACATCCTATATATATAACATTTCCATAAATATCCTCGCATTTTTTTTAAGTTTGTGATTATCCTTTTTTTAGTATTTTTCAATAAATAAAATATATAACATTTTAAAAATTTAAACGTGTGTTACGACTCCATCTGTCTTCCTTTTTGCCCTTCAAAAGTTTCCAAATGGACTTTCTTTTTAATCTTTTTGACTTGTCCATGCGAGACCAGCAAAAGGGGATGAATTATAATAAAGCAACAAAAGCAGTTTTGTTACATATTTTTATCGAGCAATTGTCAATTTTGTCTTGCCTAATTCCTTTTAAGATAATAATAAAAAAAGGATGCTATTTTATGATTCTTTTATCGAACATATAAATAAAAATGGTATTATAAAACAAATAATTTGCTATACACAAAAATCCTTTTTTTTCGGAAATATGAAATATTTTATCCTTACGCATTTATGTTTTCATATTAACTAGTTTTTAAAAAATTTAAATATTAAATATAATTATTTCGTATAGATTATTATTAAAAATATATTTTAATAATGTAAAAGTATAACTATTTTGCAAAAACTTATACTATTAATAAAAAAAAGTATAATTTAAGATATAATTTATTAATAATAGCTTTCCAGTATTTATAAATTACAATGATATTCTTTTAATCGGTTGATATGTTTGTCCTGATTTTATATTTATCGATGTTATATATTATTGATACCCTATAAAAATGATGTTATTTTTAATTTAAGATTTCAATTTTTTCCAAATGAAAATTTTAAGTCGAATGAAATGTATATGGCTTAGATTAAAATAAAATATTATGGTGGGGGATAAAAACTAAAATTAAATGAATTATTATAATAAGTCAATATATTTTATTTTAATCCATTAAATTAACAATGTCTCGAACTAAATCAAATTATTTAAAATAATTTAAAAAATTATGTGTGTGTGTGTGTTTTCAATGTAATGCTTTCATAAAACAATTTTTTTATTTCCTTTCTATCTTTCATTATTAGCTCAATAAAAACAAAATCTTGAATTCTCTACTTCATGGGAAACATCTTAAAAATCAAAGCCCAACAAGACCCATCCAGGCCTAGCCACAAAACTCAAAGCAAATCATAAAAATGAGGCCCGACCAAATAATAGTCTCCTCGTGGAGCCCAAGCTGCGCAGCGCCACTTGCTAAGCGGCATCTTATAGATGGGGGTGACCTTTCTTTTTTCTTTTTAGATAAATAATAGTATTTTTTAGAATAATATGCAGTAGAATTTTTTTATTTTTTAACTTAAATAAAATGATAAATAATATTAACTTGAAAAAAAATAATATTTAAAATTATTTTATAAAATTAATGAATTTCAAACATAATATAAATGAAAATCTAATGTCAAATGATAAAAATCAAGCATTGTTCAAATAAGATAATGATAGACATCTATTCCAATATAATCCGACGATAAATATCCATTTTACATTGACAGGGATAATAAATAATTGGAAAAAAAAATTATAAATTTTTGGGTCCATAAGTATCAATAATTGTCCATAAAGACATACTGTTACTAATGGGATTCCCATAACGGAGACATTAGAACATGAAATATAGAAATAATAATTTCGAGACTTGCTTTATATTAACTCTACTTTTATTTAAAAAAAAACGTGGACTATATTTAAATTATTGGCCGTTGTATCCATAAACAAACATAAAGTTTAAAATAATTTAAAGTATTTATTATTTCTCATCACTGTATAAACGTGACAAAGTAATAAGAGATCAAATTAAATTTTAATATAAAATATAAAGAAATGTTCGGTCCGGTTCAAATTAATATTTTTAAATAAAATTTATATATATTTAAATAAAATACGGATAATTCAAAATATCATAAAAGGAAGTATTGACTCAAATTTTTTAATAAAAACGACATCGTGGATCAAGTTCACTGAATATGCAAAATTGTATAGACAATTAATTTAAAATTATAATTTCATTGTACTTTTTATCTTCCCAATTCATAGAATTTATTGCACAGAATTGACATGCCGTGGGAGTATGGGGCCATGCTCTATATTCATATATTTAGAAATTAATTCTAAGGGAAAATAAATTTCGAATCCCTAAATCATTGTGAAATTAAAATATAAATTTTGTATTTTCAAGAATTAGTTATTGAGTTTTACAATATAGATATATCAAATATTCATTTATCCAACGAAATCTAATTAATCTAAACCCTCGTATAAGGTATTTCTTTCCAAAAACAAAGAATAGGAAAAATAAAAGGAAGGAACAAAGGGAGGATGATTTTTTTAGAAAAAAATGCTATTAATTTGGAAGTTTCGAAACCAGTATATGGCAAGCACAGCCAAATATTACCAAACAGTAATAGGTAATTCATGGAAAGTGTATAATTTTGTTACCGGAACGACAAGTGAAATAGGAAATTTCACCCGTTTTCGATATCTCATGGTGGTAAAAAATGTTTTAAAGATTTAGAGAGAGAGAGAGAGAAAGGAAAAGGAAAAGATAGTGAAGGGTAGGATAATTCGAGTTGAGTCATACTTATTGTTAATTGGGTTTAATATTTTCAGGTTCCTAAATTATGATTAAATTAATATTTAGTTCTCTCAATGTTTGAATAATTATTTTGAATGACCTAACTAATACAACTATTACACCGTGAGGTCCTTCCTTCTAAATTTTCGTTTTATATATACTGAAAAGTGAATGTTACTCAAAAGTGAAGGACCTAAGTGTAGAAAATTAAATATTTTTGAGTTCCTAATTTATGACTAAATTAACACTTAGATCCCTCACTTTTAAGTAACATTCACTTTTCAGTCCATATAAAACAAAAAAAAAACAGAAATTTGGATAGAATGACCTCACAATGTAATGGTAGCATTAGTTAGGTCCTTCAAAATAATTACTCAAACGTTGAATGATCTAAATGTTAATTTAGTCATAATTTAGGGACCAAAAAATATTAAACATTTATTAATTTGATAAATTTTATTCAAAAGAAATAACTGTCCATATTGAGTAGACACAATTACTTTGACCCACTGAGTCTTTAAAGAATTAAAAAAAAATCAAAATTTTAACGAATCACACACAAAAAAAATCATATAATAGAAACATGTAGCAGGCAGTCCGACCATTAAACAGATTTAACAATTTGAAATTCTCGACATACATTTCATGAATTACATTATAAGCATATTAAACGACAATCCGGTTTTGGAGGAATTGCACGTTCCAAAAATTACAAGGAGCGAGAATCAAAATAATTAATCCCATAAGTCTAAATTCTTTAAATAAATAAAATATTAATGTGATTTCTCAAATTTAAACACTGTTAATGAAAATACAAGATACCCTAAAACCAATGCTGCTATCTATGATTGACTAAAATAGGCAACCACCAAAGTGAAAACGACAATGTTTTTATGAATGTTGAAAGAGACGTATTAAGGGTAAGGTAAGGTCCCCCACAACAACAAGATATGCCTGTTGTTATGATGGCAATTTTTGGAATTGGAATTGAGAAATAAAATTAATTTAGAGACCCAAGTCCTACACATGACATGCACGCTCAGTTTTAGATAGCGTGGGCCTACCTTCATATATTATCTTGATTTCTAGGAACTAGATAAATGCGAATAATTATTTGAGGGACTTTCAGCGACCGAACCATCTTGTCGTTTAGTACCAAAGTCCTCTCCTCCTTGCAGTCAGGTCCATAATTCCTCCACCTCACACTTCACATATAATTTAATTCGTCAAATAAGTATAATGAAAAAAATATTAGTTCAAATTAAAATACCGATTTCATTTTTAAATAAGAAACTCGAGTTCAAATTTAATAAATTAATCATATTTGATTTGATAATTTCATTAATATCTAAAATTGGTTAAAGAGAGACGAAGGAAAATAAGCTTGATTGTATGATAAGGAAAAAGCCAATTTGAATATAATGGTGATTTTGATAATTGAAAACGACATCTTGAGTTAACGTCAATAGGTGAAAATTACAAAGGGGAAGCATGCATGAATACAGAAGAAGTGAGGCAGAAGGAAACGAGACAAGTATGCTCATATCAAAAAGATGGTATAGTGCCAGAAATTTCTATCCAAAAATAATTGCGACCTCCTCTCATTGAACCCACCATCCCATTTTAAGACAACAAGAGGATTCAGTGAAGCCTAAGGTTGATTTGAGTGAACCCAAAGAATTAATTCTATAATACTGTAATTTTTTTAATCAACTGTGAAATTTATTAGTTAACAAATTGAATTTTTTAATTTTTATATTGCATAAAAATACCGCAATGAGATTATTTCATAGCCGAAAGCATTTTGCTCATAGTTATATTTTTTGTTTTACAAGATTATGATATAAGAATGCGATCAAACCAAACCAAATTAAATAATCTTTGACTGATAGCTAGAACATCATGTCAATAACTTTGATTTCAATTATTTACTCTAAACAAGTCAAATCAAACAATAAAAAATGAAGAATTATAATATGACTTTTATTATTTATAAAATATAACTAATCCGTTCTTCTTTTTTTTTAAATATACTCATTTGTTCTCATATTTTGCTTTCAATATATTACTGGATCCTTTTATCCATTTTTTACATCTTTTCTGTTGAGTAAAAAAAAATATTGAAGTGAAAGGAATATTATATTAAAAAAATATAGTACGATCTGAAAAATATAATTTGTCCGTTTTTATATTTTTTAAAATAAAAAAATATTTTTGCTATTTCGGAAGATGTTTAACAAAAATATTAAAAAAATCTAGACAGAAAGATTTATAATTTGAAGAAATAAAATATAAAGATATTTTTAATCTCTTTTTAAAAAGATATGTAGAGACCAATTCTATTTTTTAAATTACAGAAATTCGTAGTATAGTTTAAAAAGAAAAAAGAAAAGAGCATATCGCTGAAAAGCTCACACTTGCCAAAAACTTTCGAGAAGCATACGGTACAGATGGGTAAAAGAGAGCCACCAAAAGCAAAAGCTAACAGTTTTGAACAGCATGTTACAACAGAATCACTACACATTCTCCTACTCACTTTAAATTTTCTATAGCCCATAATACGTGGTTCAGCTAGGATTTAATATTGAACCAAATCTTGGAACTACCGTCCACTTTGTCGGCCCTTTACGTCATTATATTATTTTTATTTTTATTATTTTATTATTTTTTGTCTTACCTATGTTAGTTGGTTTAATACTGGCACTTGAGATACGAAGATTTGATTAAAACTAATTAAATCGCTTAATCTCAATAAAATATTCTTTAATTAAAAAAAATGAACATTATCATATCTAATTACTCTAACATCAATAATTCTTTTTATTTGATTTATCACTCAATGTGATCCAATAAATTTTATGAAATTGTAAAATATATTCTTTAATATTTTTAATTCAAAATTTAATAGATATCCGATCAAACTATAAATCAATGATTGAAGGCTCATTTTCTATTACCTGGAAAAAGAAAAAGCAATCATAATATTGTATTAGATATTTGAAATTAAAAGTATGCAAACATGTGAATGACATTTTAATTTAGGTATGAGACCAGAGTGAAAGAAACCTCACAACTCATGAAGTTTGAAGTGCAAATGTCACCTTATCAGACTATTACAATATCTTTTTGTCAATAATCAAAATTATTATAATTAGTGATGAGATTGTTACTAGTTTGATGTTATTTAGTTTCATAATTGATAAAATATGATAAATACAATATCCTTAAAAAAAATAAATGAAAAGCCATAAACGTAATGAATGTTTGCTTAATAATGCCTACGGTTTTGCATAAGATGATGAGTCCAGCAGACTGAAATCGGAATCGGGTTTTACAGTAGACTGTGATTTTGATTTACACCCCTTAGAATTGTAGAAGTTAGAATTATGATTGAGAATCGACTAAACTGCCAGCGATTTCATCCAGAATCGGATAAAAGAGAAAGGTTGACGGTTGAGATTCGCCAAAACTAGAGTGGGTTCAAAATTAAAAGCTCAGTGAACCGGCCAGTTTTGTCTTTAATTGTCAGAAACCGTAAGTTTTCTTTGGCTTTACATATTAAACAGACAAAATTTAGAGAGAGAGATTTAAGTGGAACGCGGGGGCCGGACGGTGAGCAAAATCCAGTTGGAAAGTAAAACCGAGCCGTCCATTTTGTCCAACAAAAAGCAGAAACCGGGAACAAGCCCAAGATTTTATAAAAGGGGTCCTACATGTGGAAGGGGGCAGTAGTTCCTATCTATCTTCACCACATCCTGTCCCTTGAAAGGGATTGATTGTCACTTCAAGAGAGCTAAATTAATTTAATCAAATAGTATATTAATATTAATTTTTTAAAGTCAATAACAAGCGGCACTAAAGAGATAAATTAAAAGATTGTGTGGAGATAAGGACGGGTTTATCAGTTCAACGTCCACGTCACGAATCTGGTCCCATTGGATAAATATGAGATAATCCTTGTTTAACAAGAGTGGTATAATAAAAAAAAACATTTATCTCCCACTTGATAGTGCCTTCCAATTACCTATAATAATATAATATTGTTGCCAAACCATCATCATCTTCACATCCGCTGCCGTTGCCCCGCTAAAATCCACATTAACCAAATGTATAATACTACAATTTTTCCCCGCATTCACAATTATAAAAAAAAGGGAACAAACCACAATTTACTCTCCACTTGTTCTTTTAACATCGGACGGAGAGTTTCAACCTCAAATTATTCTTAAAACAACCGTTCTTACTTTCATGTGCAAATCATGTGTGAACGTGAACTGTTGATTTGTTATACATTAATATAATTTTTAAAATAATGTTCTTATACTGTAACCAAAAAGAAAAAAAATATTCTTATATTTTTAAATTGTTAAATAAATATTTAACTATCTATTGATTTGTTAAACTCCACTGAACGACAGATTAGATATACAGATTATACCAAAACATTGATTTCGAATTTTTTTTCCGGCAAACTAAACTTTATTTGCATAAGAAAAGATCTGATAAATTAACAAAGCTGAACAATTACCCCTTTACCCAATTATTTAATTACTAATCCTAATTACCTAGGACGAAAGGAAAATTATCTTCCCCTACAGATGCAGGAACAGCTGCAAGCAGAGAGGGAAAAGAAAACACCAATTAATGGAAACATTTCAGTACAAGTTCACAGCAAAATAAGTCTTCTACTTTAACATGATTCTCAGTCATCTAGTCGAAGAAAATCCCATCTTGTGAATGAAAGTCTATTACTTAAAAGATGATTCTGAAAAAAAAAAAAACATATGTAAAATTGATGACAAACCAGAGAGGACTACACAACAAGATATAAAGGTAATTACATTGATTAGGCATAGACAGACAGCAACTTACAAAAGATTAATTTTCCGGGAAAATCAGATGAGAAAATACAAATATCAAAGACAAATTTAATCAACAAACAAACCGCTACCCATTCTCCGGCAGCCCTAAGAAATTCTCCTTGTCTTCTGTACACAAAAGATGCAATTTTTTTATCTTCCTTCGTTTCTTTCCTTTTTGCTACAATTGCCACAAAATAGAGATTCTCTGGATCTCTCTCCCCATATCTACTATTTACAGAGGAGTTAAAAAAAAAAAAAAAAAAGCGATCTTACCCAAATTTCCAGATTCAACTTCATATTCACAGTCAGGGCGAAGAATCATAGGCCATCGAAATTAATTCTTCATCAAAAAACAACAAAAAGACTCCAATTGCAACCCGAGTTAAATCACTTCACCAACTCAGAAACCCACCCAACATCTGGTGCTGAAGATGTCGACTCAGACCTATTCAACGAATTATCCTTACTGAGTTTCGCATATATCTTTGCTCTCAAATCCCTTCCAGATTCTACCCTCTCCATTGCGGGCTCTTCCTCGAGAGTCGGGTCCCAGAGGTCCACCTGACCCGATCCGGCCCGAGTCATGGCACGGGTCGGAGTTGAAGGGAGGCTACAAAAACTGGGTCGAAGTGTAGACCCACGGAGCGACCCAAACCCTGATCCATTCTGCATGCCCCAAGATGCTGGTCCCGCTTTCATTTTACTGAACTGCAAACTTCGCATAGACGCAACTAGTTCGCTTACAGAGTTGAACGAACCGCCAACCACCTGGGGACTGCTTGGCGAAATTGGCGGAGAGTCCGATGGCGGAGACATAGGCGGAGACGTCAAAATCGAGGTTGGAGAAGAAAGAAACGACCCGGCTTTGGACAAGTACGAGTCAATATGGTGCCTCATAGGTGACACAACTTCCACTTCAACTGATCCGGATCCGTTTCCCCTCGGGCTTTGTTGAGGCAAAACCCTAAGCTGATCCGGAGTGTGCGCAAAGAAACAAACCCGGCGGCGACAAGCTGGGCCATCCTTGCATGGTTGGGTTCGATATCTAGCCGGGTGAAGCCAGCACTCGAAAACCCCATGAGCAAACTCACATGAGTCGCCTTTCTTACACCCGCCTTTGCGAAAGTCAGGGCAGGCCGTACCAGAGTAATGATACCGGCGTGGGTCACGCCGGCGAGCCTTCTCTCCAGGATGTGCGTATGGACATTCAGTCCAGTCGTGTGACCTCCCACGTGCGCACCGCCTCACCTTGAACTCATACATGCGGAAATGATCGCACGAGAAAGCATCCACAGCAAAGTCCAGGTCATCGCTCAACGAATCAGGCTCGTTTGACGGAAGATAACGGTGGAGTGCCGTTAAGGAGTCGAGGAAAGGTGAACTAGCATTTCCGCAGTTAGCGAATGGAGAAGGTAACGGTGAAGTTGGCTCGTCAAAAAAAGGGTCCCAAGGAGGGATTTGGACGGTTGGATTAGAATGCGTAGGAGGTTCTCCGATCATCATCTTTGGACATTATCAGCGATGGTATGGGGAGGAGGTGGTCTCTGAAATATAAACTGGTAGTTCTAACTGTGATTAGGTTCTTGTTAACTATGGTTAGGTTTATAAATGTACCGCCTTCTGTTCCACTATGGTTACAGTAACCAGATTTCAATAGTGTCCATGTTGGATGTGACGAATTAAAGGCCACGGACATATCTCTACCGTTCATTTAATCAATGTTTGATTAATCGTTTCGTGGGCCCAATCATTATCCTCTGCTCAGTTACCGTGAGCAAAGAAACCGCTGTGGTCTTGTGACGCTATTGTCCTAATTTTATGTCGAAACCGACGGCCCACTGCTTGGCACCCTCGGATATTTTGAGGTAGTTGTCATTTATCGCATTATAATCGGTGTAAATATCGTGATTTTGGCAGTAACAGATTATAAAATTTGAGACTATATATATACTTTTTTTTGCCATTCATATAATGGACAATGAATTTTAAGCTCTGCATTATTGGCAATAGGGAATACAATGCATGATAAAGAAAAGAAAAGAATATTATATTTGTAAAAATTATACTTCGGAGCTCTTGGGTCTCAGACCCAATCACTGAGTTTGGAATTATTTGCGAAATTTGATACTATTTTGTAATTAATTATTATAAATTCGAATAATATAGTAATTAACACAGTGGGCAAATCTGTCACTGAAAAAAAGTTTAATTTATTCATTTAATTTATTTAATTTTCTGTATATTACCTTTATTTTTCTCTTTTTTAATATTATTTTAGAATTGAATCGTACAAATATTTATGCTTATTTTTTATTTAGTAAAATAGTTTATTTTTATTTTACAACAAAATAATTTGCATGAATGCATTTAATTGTAATTATTAATAGTTCAATTATTAAATTGTAAATTGTTTTCATATTCTACTCATTTGCTATAAATGAATTTGAAAATGTAAAATTTATTAAAGAAATTTTATTTATCATTCATTTATAAATAAATTTTAATAAATTTAAATTAAAAATTTATTTAATTTTATTTCCTAAAATATGTTTAATGTAATAATTTTAAAAAGTTAAGAGCAAAGATAATTTTTATCGCAAAATTTAAATTTATAAAATTTATTCAAAAATTTATATTTTTATTAGTATTTAATTTGGTTATATTCAAATTTATAAAATTTTAAAATTTCATTTTTCTATGCTAAATATGAAAATTTGATTCATAAATGAATCTCACAGAAAATTTTAAAATATTCATACACTGTAAATTTAAGTGACTCTATTTTATTTTGTATGTTAATGGCATACCTTTATTTGATTTTTTATATTAGAAATGCTTCGACTGAAATATTTTACTTATATATATATATTACATGAGAAAATCAATCAACCCTACTTAATTAATTTAACAAAATAATACTAAACGAGAAGTTTGGTTACAGATCTTATTTGTTTCTCGGATATTTTAATCCTATGGATATTTTTGCGAGAAATTACATGCAGGATTTTAGGGAAAATAGGACATTAAGGATGGACACGTGGAAGAGAGATGATGTAGTGGTGGCCATGCGGAAATGGCCGTATTGAGTTTGGTTGGTGCATTACGCCCACTTGTCATGAAATCTCTGCAAAGTTTGAGAACCACGAACCATTTGGCAGTTAGGGCCCCGCCTGCTCAACCGGGGATGGTTAAGGGAAGCTCCTGGTGCATTCTAGTAACTTCCTGCTTAGATGCTTTAACTTGCGCTGCAGGATTAGATATTTTCTCAAATAAGAATTACGACAACTTTTTGAATTTATAATGAACGGTTACGAAAAGGATAAAATACGAAAAGGATGATTTTATCCTTTTCGTGTTGGCGTAATATATAATATATTGCTCCTGTTTTTTTTTTTTTAAATGCAGTATTATCTCTATTTTTCTACCTTTGTTATATTTATATATCATTTTATAAATTTTTATTTTTATATTTTTCTAACAAAGGATTATTATTGTTTCTTATCTGGGATTGGGAAAAAGAAAATAAGAAAGGAAGAGAAATAAATAATTTTCCTCGTTATTTTGCTTTCTAAATCGGAGCAAAGATAATGGAAAGAAAATTTTTATTTTTTATTTCCAAAAAAATAAATTGTTTCACTTTTACTCTCACTGTAAAGTTTTAATTTTTTATTTTCTTTCCCTTTTTATTATCTAAATAAAAGACAAAAACATATTTTATGCGAATTGAATTCCATTATAAATTTCTCATAATTTAATTTTCACAATAATTGTTATAATTTTTTATAACAGATCATTATGAATACTCCAAAAACCTATTTATAAATATTGGATATAACGAATGTACTATTTTCACGCGGAAGGAATTTTATTACAATCAACAATTAAATTTAGTCATTAATTATATAATGAATAATACTATAATATAATTGTCACTTCTAATTTTACACAATAATTGTTTATATTTAATCAATATATAGTTTAAAAAAGAAAAAAAATTAAAAAATTTATATAAATTATTCTTGCTAGTTAAATATGGATGGAAAAGGAAAATTATTACATGGTTGAATGTCTTGAACCGTGGAAATGAACGGATACTAGCAGACGAAAGACGGGTTAACTTTCCGTTTCCGTACAACGAATACGTAAACCGATGTACGGGTTGAGTGAGTAGGGACTAGCCTTCTCGGCAGCCAAACGTGTGACAGATCACGTGACGAAGACTAAATGGTAGCAGTCAAAGAGGGTTTCGTCCACGTGGTTGGTGGCACAGTTGAGGCAGCTGTTTCCTGACTGACACTCCATCAAAGATGATGGAGATGGCTACACGCGGCAATAGATTTTGGATATGGTTCGTTCATTCTCTGCCTTTTCCTTTTTTCCTCTCTCGAGATCTCTATGATGCTGACTTTACTTTACCTTTGCTTTTACTGTTTTTATCCTTCGATATTGCTTCATTTTTAAATTAAATAATTAGACTCTTCAAGATTATCCAGAGAGAGTTATTTCTGTGTGTTGCTCAGATGGCACTACTCTTTTATGTTTGCTATCTGGCTAAATATAAACCGTTCGATTATTTATTTTTGTTGGGCAAATTTGCACAGTCGGTTCAATCAACGGGGAAAAACAGCATCGTTGTAACTGATCGTGATTTTACAATTTTACGAGTACTCTTGCCCTGTGTTTGGATTAGATAAGAAGAATGCGATTAAGGTAACAAAATAAAGAGGGCAAATAAGGAATGTTGGGAAATAAAATTTTTTCTCTTCTTGTATTTTGCTTTTTCTTCTTTAGAATCCTTCCTTGTATTTTCAGGTATAGAAAGAAATAAAATTATTTTTCTACATGAAAATTTTTCAAAAGAAATTTCGGAAAGTTGTTAATTATTTTTCTTCATAAAGAAGAAAAATGATTTTTTTAATTATTTACTTTTATAATTTTCTCTCTTATCTAATTATAGCATTGATACTGTGTTCAGCTGATTGAAAGTTGGACAACAAATTGTTCAAAAGTTATATTTTCTGCAATGAATTTATTAATTTTTATTAAAAGCAGGAAAATTAATGTTATTTATTCTTCTTCCTTGTTTTCATTTTTCTTAAATAGCAAGAAAAACAATTTTCTCAATTATTTACTTTCTCCATCTAAACATAACATTGATCTTCCCTTCACATTCTTGAAAGTTAGACGACAAATTTTCAAATTTATAACGGATTTCTACTTTTTTTCATTTTAATCAAAATCTTTTTTACTTCCACACTTCAGTAATGAAAATGCTGTAAGGATATGAAGACAAAGAATTAATGAGCATCTAATAGTTAAAGTGGGTAATAAATTCTTTAAAATTATTATATATAGGAATTTATCTATATAAATATATAATTTCAAAATATAAATGCTGATGTGATAATATAGAAAAATAAACAAAGCATGGCATTCGGGGTTGATTGCCATATCTACTCTAAAGAATTCACTTTAAGCCATATCAAATTTGGTGGGGAACGCGGGCACTTGGCTTACGTTGTGGAATTATTTATCATTAGGATTAGTTTCTAATTAAGATAATTATTAGTAAAAACAAGTTGGATTAATTTAATTGTAACGTCGGTCCATAATTACTTAATTGGATGACTATGCCTAATTGCCTATATTACATAGAGGATTGAATAGTGTGTTAGGTTGTGATTAAGCAGCGAAAGAGATCTTTTGATGTTGGAGTTGGAGTAGGAGTAGCTTAGTAGGGAATTCCTCGGGCCCTGTTTTAGTATCTTGTGTTCACCACTTGTCGCCCAAAATGTCATCATGTCCAAAAATATTAGGTATAGGGCTTTACAAAATTCAAATAATAAATGGAGCATAAATTATTTATTAATTCGATTAAATTATTTTTTATAAAATTACAGGGCTAATGATTACCTTTAATATAAATAAGAATAAATTGAAAAAAATGTAATTAAATATTTTTTCTATATTCTCAAATCAATTAATATTCGTGGATAAAAAAATTATTATAAAATGACTTATGTACGAATTTGACCTTTTATTTTCCTTTATTTTTACATGTTTGGGCTGACTGGTCATGGACTGTGGTTTCATGGATAAGTTGGGTGGGCTACTTCAAGGATACAGTCTTATGACCCACAGAAAATGTACAGCATTTTTAACTGTAATGAATCGGGCCGAAGGCGATTCAATTTTCTGATCCATTGGATGGGACCGGCTTGGTTGCCATTGTCTGATGCTCTATAAGCCTACTCTTATTAGGGATTACGAGGACAGGTTTAGTGGATCAAGTGGCACCAACAAAGACTTTATAGGTATTGGGCTTCATTTTAGGGCCTCGGCCCAAAAGTCTTAGATGTTTTATGTTGAGAATTATGAGAACATTAAATGATGAGAAGTGGGAAAGTCGCATACCTGGAACTTTTGGACTCTGGGCCTAATAACCAAAAAAAATATCATCATTTTTGTAATTTATTATGCTTGTCCGTGTTTTTAGCTTTTAAACAAATATATCCTATTCTAAAAAAAAAAAAATCCTAACATTGAAACTTAAGATTAATTCCATCTATATATTTTATGTAAAAAATCTTATTGCAGTAAAAAAAATTTATTATATTCTAAAATTATGAATTTTGATGATGTTTCAAATCACTCTATGTTCGTAACAATAATCTTTTAAATTTTTTTTACTTTTATATGAAAAAATATATTTAATGTGCAGTTAATACAACTCTCACAATAGAAAAAAAATTTAATTTTCAACTATTGAAAAATTATTTAATTGATTTAATTTGATATTTAATAGAATGATTTTGCAAGTTGAAATATTTAATAATTATAATTTTATAAATTAAAATGTCAAATAAAAAGTTAAAAGTATCACAAAACTTTATAAAAAAATAAATATGTTGGTAAATTTATGCATACCGCGGATGATAATAACATGCAAATTTTGGAATATTTTTATAATCTAAAATTATATCAATTTATATATTTTAATTAGAAAATAAAAAACTTAGAATATTTATTTATTATCAGTGTTATATTTTTATGTAGTTAATTATTACAAATTTAAGTAAACAATTAAATATAACCAAAATTTAGTTTATATATGAAAATTAATCCTTATTAATTTGCACATTGACACTTTTGATATAATTAATTTGTTATAAAATAAAGGAATAACTAATTATACCCCAAATTTAATTCACGCATGGAAATTAATTTTTTATTAAGTGAAATATTGGTACTTCAATGTATATGAAATAACAAAATTAAAAAAAATGAAATTCAATTAAATTTCTAAGAATTAATAATTTGACTGTTGAAAATAATTACGATAACAACATTTTTTAATAAAAATTTTAAACAATTTATAAATTGATTAATCATTTTGGACTGTAAACTAAATTTAATTTTTCTCAATTTTAATCCTATGGATATAATTGATCTCTAAATTTCATTTTGGAACATATTTGTTAGAAAGTTAAAATAAAATGCAGTTATAAAAAATTGCAAAGTTCTGGGTATTTTTCTTATTAGTCCTCTTTCAGGGCCAGTTGAAGGCTTTGTGACACATTTTGGAGATGAAGAACCGGTGGTGGATAGCGGACAACACTTTCACTGCCACTATTTCTTTCTTGTTGTCAACCTTTAAGGACTTAATGGATTCTTTTCCATTTCATTCCTTTTTCTCTTCCCTTAAACCAAAATGGGTCTGGGTTTTAGGCTAAGTCTCAAGTTGGGTTTTCCATTCCACTCTCAGTTCCACATCAATTCACCATCCAGACTCTCTTCGTCTCCTTCTGCTGGTCAGTTCATTTCATTTTTTACATATTTTGTTCTTATGACACTTCAAATTCAGTTGGATTTTTTTTTTATCAGCTTCCGGAATCGACGACTTTTTTTTTCAGAATTTGAATCTTTATTCTTGATTCAATGCTAATAATGGCTTGTGATTGTAATTCAAACAGTTAAGGGCAGGGAGGGTTCTATAAACCTCAGCAGATTGTCTTTTTTGTCTGTTATTTCTGAAGAGGTTGACAATTTGCATAGAGATCATCTAAAGACAAATGTTTATCCATCATCTGGAATGCAAATATTAGAAAATGAGCATTCCCAAGTTGAGGAAGCTAAGGTTTGTGATTGTTTAGCCAGACATTTTGATGCATCATTTATTTTGTTTCTTGCTAACTGACATCTATTATACTCTTTCAGATGAGTGTTGGCAAGAGATCTCTTAGTGGATTAAATGATACAATTGATGATGCTCAAGTGTTTATTAAAGAGGACAATTTTGTCCCACCTTCAAGCTCAAAAGATAGGACTTCAAAATTTAGCTTGTTATTGGAAAATCTTAATATGCTAGAGGAGTCATTTGCTGATTCTGATGCCTTGAAGTTGGAACGGGATATTTTGCAACAATTAGGAAAGCTTGGAGCTTTGAAATTGTTCAATATATGCCTAACAAGGACACTTGAAGTTAAAAGTGCAAACGTTTTGGATTTTTCTGATCTTCCTGCTGAAAATATTCAAGAATGTAAGAGAGATGGTACATCAAATGATAATGTGAATAAAACTATTGTCTGCACGGGGAAAAAGGAAGAAAGAAAATCGAGAAGAGAAAGAGCCTCTTTAAAGAATTGCCATAGAGTTCCTTGTTTGCCCTTGCCTCTAAAATCCATTCAAAATCGTCACGGAAAGGCTACTTCTTTTGATAAAAAAACGTCAAACTCAAAGAGTAGAAGATTAATGATTGCAAGAAATGAAGCAGAAATGTCCAGAGGAGTCAAGGTTATTATTATAAGCTTGTACAAGATAAAGCACTGTTCTTCTCTTTCATTATTCTGAAGGTTACCTCTGCTAATTACATTCCATACCCATTTCAGGTGCTGGCAAACTTGGAGAAGATCAGAACAACTTTGGAACATGAAACTGGGAGAGCAGTCAGTTTGAGTTGCTGGGCTGAAGCAGCTGGACTTGACACCAAGGTGCTGCAGCAGCAGTTGCATTTTGGTTGGTACTGCAGGGATGAGCTTGTTAGGAGCACTCGCTCCTTAGTTCTATATCTTGCCAGGAATTATAGGGGTATGGGAATAGCCTTGGAAGATTTACTTCAGGTACGTCAGCTGTGTCTCAGTTTATCTGATAGTTTAACTATGTCTTCTATAATTTTGAACTTTTATTTCAAACTGAAATATTTGGTTGCCTTTGCCAATAAATGGATTCTGTTTATACTGTATGTGCTGTAATAATAACTGATATTGTTTCTGGATTGAGAGCTCTGAACAATTTCAGCAGAATGAGTTGGAGCTGTTTCATTAGACTAGCTAATTTTGTTTTCCTTTAGCAAATGAAATGAACCTCGTACAATAGCTCCTACCACCATCCTGGAATAGCAAATAAATTTGTTGTCATACAGAGATGTCCGTAGTAAATATATTTATGGATGCATATATTTTTTTGATAAAATTTTCACAATTTTAATTCTATTTCAAAGCAGAATATTATGAGCAGGATATCATTATTTCCAATGATCACTTCTTTTTTTCTCCTTCTGTTGTGATGGTCAATTGCATAGAGTTGCCATAGAGTGAAATAAATAGACAGGATACAAAAAAAAAAGGATAAAATGCTTCAGACATCGGAAATTTTCCCGTACATTCTCTTTCTTTTAGTTTTCTGTTTGATTGAAAGACCAATTTCATTTCCAATGGTTCAGGCTGGAAATATGGGTGTCTTGCAAGGCGCAGAAAGATTTGACTACACTAGGGGATACAGATTTTCAACATACGTACAGTACTGGATTCGGAAATCAATGTCAAAGATTGTATCACGACATGCTAGAGGGATCCAAATTCCTGTATGTTTATTCCCTGTGTTTGAGAGGTAACGTCATAAAAATCTCATATGGAGTTTCATCTGTTAGTTGATTTCTTGTGTGTTGCTCTTGTTAGTGCACATTAAGCCGCGCAATAAACCAGATACAAAAAGCTCGAAAAACCTTGAGCGCCAGTCATGGGAAATACCCAGATGACAAGGATATCGCAGAGTTCACGGGTCTTTCTTTGGCTAAAATTGAATCAGCTAGCCGATGTCTTAGAATTGTGGGTTCAATTGATCAGAAAATGGGAGACTGTTTCAATGCAAAATTTTTGGTACGGTTTTAACTCTTTTCTTAATAGCCATCCCCTGCCCCTCCCCTTTCTATGAGCTACATTGAGGGGGCCCATTTATACTTAATATTCTATTTGACATTATTGAACTTCCAGAGATATTTTAATTCACTGAAAAACTGTTATTGGTGTTATGATGCAGGAATTTATTCATGATACAACGGTACAAAGCCCTGAAGAAGCTGTCATGAGGCAACACATGATAAAAGACATGCGTGACCTATTAAGAGGCTTGGATACAAGAGAGAGGCAAGTGTTAATTCTGAGATATGGGCTCAAGGATCATCAACCCAAATCACTTGAGGAGATTGGAAGGGTTTTCCATGTGAGCAAAGAGTGGGTAAGGAGGTTAGAGAAGAAAGTTATGACAGGGCTTAGGAATGAAGAAAACTGCAGAAATTTAAGATATTATGTGAATTCGTAGTTTCATCTTTATCCTAAACTCTCCTATAACACCCGCTCATGAAGTTAGACTTAAGGTTTTCGGTTTGTCCTAACGGTCGATTGCAAAGCTAGTTGGTTGAGCATAGTTTAACTGTTTTTAATATACTCCATTATCGCATTCTCAATCGAGTGATTGAAAGTGGTGGCGAGAAAGAAGGTTGCCTTTGTTTTAATGGACAGGGTGATTATCTTACTGCGCTTCAACTAGCTGGTCGTCATTCCATCATAAGTCTTTACATGCATTTTGCATGCTTTGAAGTTAATATGTACGATGTATAAATTTTCTCTTGTTTGGTCTGATAGGAAAGGTATAATTATGTTCTATAGTTTTCATTCTTTTATGTTATTTTTCTTTTGCCAAGTTACATAGATTTATAAATATTAATACACTCTTCAAACCTTGATATCCTGACTGTACCCTTCTTGATTCTTTCTAGTGTGTGATATGGTATGAAGTGACAGAGTAACCTTTGTAGGTATTTTGAATCTCAATGCACGTTATTTAGCCTTTTAATCTCGATGCTCCTGTTGAACTGTAGGTCAGGTCATACCTTCCAACTGCACTGAGTGCTGACAAATCAGATTCTGAATTTTGGAGTAATCTTGTCCGTTTGCTGTTTTAAGATCACTGGAATCTGTAGTATAGTATACCTGTAACCGGAAAAAGTAGTCCACTCCATTGAATTATTCTACATTTCCAACAATTAATGTCATGCCAGTGACTCATAAAATAATCGATCTTAGTTCGATATAAACAAAACGGCCTGCAATAACAACATACCATTTTATCAATTTTTTTAACAAGCTGAATTGCCATTTTCCTGCTTGTCCATGTATGGGATCTGCAGATTCCAATTGACGGTTGCACCATTATAAAAAAAGAAATGAAAAAGGAAAACCAGACCCTTAACTCTGCTAAAGGAATAATGGGGGCACCTTTAGGAAAATTGTCGGCACCACCAAGTGACGGACTGCGAGGAAGAAAGAAATCATCAAGAGGACACCACAGATTTGTAGGAGTAAGGCAGAGACCATCCGGCAGATGGGTGGCAGAGATTAAGGACTCCTTACAGAAGGTTAGGCTCTGGCTTGGAACTTTCGACACTGCAGAAGATGCAGCTCGAGCATATGATGATGCAGCTCGCGCTTTGCGCGGAGAAAACGCTCGAACAAACTTTGAATTGCCACAGTCATCAACAACGAACTATTCCGGTGCACTTGCAGATAATATTGAACCTTTCTCGTTTGAAGATGTTTGTGGTTCAGGTAGTGAAGCAGAAGGAATTCTTGGTGCACTTAAGGCCAAGCTACTTGACAGTAAGGGACTAAAGATGTTTCCAGCTGTAAATTGTTCTTCAAGTATGCAATCTGGTCAAATTCCAATTTCATCCCACAACAATAATAACAACAATAGTGGTAGTAGTCTTCCTTACGGTAAGGGTGACCTACTTTTAGATCAGTGGCACCAAACCTGTCCAGTTGCGGCTACAGAAACCGCAGCATGGTCTGATGAACCCGCATATCAAGTAGCAGCATCGTGGCCTACACAAATTAATCATACTGTCGAGGGTGTTGCTCCATTTGAGTCTAAGGCTATTGCACCAAATACTAATAATGTTTCCACATGGCAATTTCCTTCTAGGTCAACTGAGCCAATTATTGATATGCCATATTCAAATCTCTGTCCAGTACAGCTGCCAACAAGCAAACAACAACAACAACAACAACAACCGAGTCTTAGTCCCAAACTAGTTGGAGTCAGCTATTTGAGCAGAATTGGTAATATAAATGGGGCGAGTCAAACAATTGATGGAGTTGCAGAAGGTGTTTGGTCATCTGAACAACAATATGCGCAGTGTGAGAATGGTGGTTGGGACCCTTTGCTTTTTGATCTTCAGTGTTAGAGTGAAATTAGTCTTCACTGTAATTCTTTTTTCTTATTAATTGTTTTCTGCTTTCGTTTTCTTTTTCTATCACTTCAACTAGCTAGCCAATTATTCTTTTTCTTGTGTCCCAGAAACTCCCATATAGTCTCAGTTTTATGTATTGTATTGTTCACATGTAATATATGCATATTATTCCAAAATGCTAAGTACTGAAGAAGTTCTATTGCTTTTGTTGCTCTCTCTCTTTTTTCCTTTTTTTTTTTTTTGTTTTTGTAACTGGAGATATCATATACAACACTAAACGGCAAACCCATTAGAGGGCCAGATTACAATGCAAATTACAAAATCCGCTGAGAGCGAAACTACATCAATCAATTAAAGAATGGTATGAAGGAGTGTCGGACTCGGAAACTTTTGCTGCGAAGTAGCTCCAATTTGCCTTGGTTTTTTCCTTTTGACACATACAAAATCTGAAAGATTAATTAGTACCATCCAATTCGTTAAGCAAAAGAAATTGAAACAAAGACATGATGTGATAAACCTAATATTCTTAATTAAATCAGATTAGATTGGCCTCGTCAATGGGACAGTGAAGGGATGTTTTCTTCAAAACGTGTCTTTGTTTTCAACGTGGCAATTTTTTGTCGTGGGACAAGCATAGACAAGATAGTGACTCTGCGAGCTTGACAAAGTTAATCAAATAATTTAAGGCTGCTATATATTTTGGGATGGTGATTTGGTTTGGTTTGCTTTGATTTGGTTTCTCACGGGGAATTATTCTATTATGCTAGTATTGTACAAAAAGATTACAGCTTTTTCCAAAAAGATCTCATAGATAATGTCAGGTAATTTAAAGTATACAGGGTGTAGATGAAATGCTAGATTTTGTTATTAATGTGTCAGAATTAGAAGCTAATTATTATAAACGGTTAACTCTAACAGTTCATTCAATTTGCCTAAATTGAACCCAGCCATGGGCCAACTATAGATTATAATAGGACTGGAATTGATCAGACAATCATATCAACCGGTTTGAGATGGTTAGTTCTATAATCAGCCGGAACTGGAAAGGTTTAGTACCGGTCCCAGATTCAACAGTTGAAATTTGGAATAGAATTATTTGGAAATAGCTGAACCGGAATCGGGAGAGTTTCTGTCCTAAAAATTTGGAACCAGAATCGGCTAGAAATAGCCAAATCAATTAAACCATTCCAGTTAAAAACTAAATAAAATATAAAAATTTAAAAACAAGTTACTGGATGAAACGGTGCTGAAACCGGAGAAGTACATAGCTAGCAGTGTTGATTTCTTGTTTGGGTCGGTTGGAACTTGAAATTAGGAGTGAGCATTCCGTTTAATAAAATTGGCCTGAATTGATTAAATTTTCAAAAATAGATTCAGTTAACTATATATAAAAACAAATCAAACTGCTATCACTAATCAAATTGCTCAGTATCCGAATTCTAAAAAGATAGTTCAGGTCAGACCCATCCTAAATCATGAGGAACACTATGTTAAATTAATTTGACTTGAATTTTTTAAATTATTATTCTTATTTCCTGCTGTGGCGGTAGAATAATGTATTTGCTGTACATATTGCATTAGTGAAAGAAAGCAGGTGGGATCAGAATTCAGCGCCCCTGCAATTGAAGGATAAATAGTACGATTGTACAAAGATTTCAAATGAACGAATGGCAATGGCTATCCCGAAAAGTGGAAATTTGGAATAACAGAATCTGAATGTTTGCTTAATAATTGGAAATTAAAAAATAAAAATAAAAGTCATGAAGGTGATCAGACCTTACCCCAAAAAGCTCCAAGATGTAGACACTTTTTTCAGTTTTGTTGTTGCGAACGTAAAAGCATCTTCCCCCCCAAATTTTGCAATGTGTTTTTTTTCTTTCTAATCAATATATATGGATTTAAGATCAAGATAGATTAGATGACACCCTAATTTTTATTAGAATTAGTAAATTCTAAACTGAGAATTTACTATTGTTTAGAATAATAATTTTTGCACTGGTCAAACCTGAAGGCAAACAAACAAAACTGTCTCTCGTCGAGATTGATTTGTTTATGTGCTGGTCCTTATGCTTGGCGCCAATAATATAAATTAGCTATTTTAACAGCATTTAGCTGATAATTATTTAAATAATTTTTTATAAAACACTAAAAGTTAAGTTAATTTTTTATAAAATGCTGTTAATTTAAATATTATATTCTAAATATTGTAAAAAAATAGCTTTTAACATTTTAACTAATCAAAATATTAAAAATTATTTAAAAAATTATTATTCAATATAATATTGGTCTGAACTTCCAACTAATATAGAAACTCTTATTATTAACGACTTAGCATTCTGATTAATAACAATTCTTCTTTTCCTAATTTGACAAATTGAAGAAAATATAATGGTTAAATGAGGATTTTTTTTTTTTCACCATCCTTTCATCAGGTAGATTTGACACATTGTTCTTCCTTTCCAAATTGCTGGCAATCATTCTGTTTCAAAGATGAAGCATTAGATGCTAATATATATATAACATGCGTGGATATATAAGAGAAGGGCAAGGGAAAGAGTATCAAAATTTCTGACACCTCCACTCTAGAAAAGATGCCAGTAAGCTATATTAGGCAAGATTCATAACCAAGGGGGCCTAAAAGCTTAACTTACATGAACAACCCACGTAGATAAAGCCTAGAAATAGCAAATTTATTACAGAGAAAAAAGAAAAAACTCATGGCCAATAAGCACAACTTTTAAATTGATGCTTCACTATTTTGTGTTACCTGGCAAAAATCGATTCCAATATGATCTCAATTTGTTGGGAAGGATCAGTCAAAAAGAAGAGAATATATATTAAACTATTGTCAAAGTTGGTTGCTTAAAGCATTGATGTGATATCGAAAGAATTTAATCTTGCTTTGTTCCCACTTATTCTGGAGTCCATTTATTTAGTGGGTAATAGATGTTTGATTTCTCATTACACCAATGTGTTATATATAGCTAGCTATTTTTTCAAATCCGTGACTGTTTTTTATTTTTCTTTCCTCCTCTCACGAGAGAATAGCTAGCAGCTGCTGCTTGGTGAACTGAACTATGATGGCTAATTTATTAAAGGGTTGTGATGAGTGGAAACCATTCATTGCTATGTTAACAGTTGATTTTGCATTCTCCATTGTGAATATTCTTCTTGAGAAAGTTCTTAATGAAGGGATCAATCATTTGGTCCTTATCACCTATCGCCTTTCGATTTCTGCTGCTTTCTTAGGCCCCATCGGTTATTTCTGGGAAAGGTAGCAGCTTTTCTTTCTCCTTTCTATTTCTTTTTTTTTTCCCATAATAATTTCCTGGAGCTAGAAATTTTTTACCCTACCCAGTTTCATGGTTATTTCTGGGAAAGGTAGCAGCTTTCTAATGATTAGTTTGGACCTAGCTATTGAATACGAATCAGTTGGACCGAATGCCCTCTTATTAGGTAAAATTAGTACTTGGAAGAGTAACAATTTCGAAATTTAGAATTTTGCATTTTTAAATCAAGAATAAAATGTAGAAAATTAAAATTTTTAGTTGGTAAACTTTGAACTCTCAAGCTCTGATGACTGTTACGCTGCCTCAATTTATAATTTATTTGTGATTTAGAAGTTGAAAGATTTTGCTCATCTACATAGTTGCTATACACCTTTATTTTCAGCTTTAGATTATATGTAGATCATATAAACCAATCTTGCTCGCAGGAATAGCAGATCACAGCTCACATTTCGCATCTTGTGTTACCTCTTTCTCAGTGCAATTGTCGGGTTAGTAGTATTAATTAATTAATAATTTTAATTATATAGCTTAGTAGTTAATAACATAAGCTTTCCAACTTTTAATTAGTTCCTTTTTTTCTGATTTTCAATATTATGAATAGTTAAAAATATCATATATACATATATATATATATATAAAGAAAAAAAGAAAAACTAACTGAAAATTTCTTGTAGGGCATCACTAACTCAATATTTCTTCCTTCTTGGTATTCAATACACATCTGCTACGTTTGCATGTGCCTTCGTCAACATGGTGCCTGTGATCACATTTATAACGGCATTGCCTTTTGGGTAATGTTTGTATTTATATATTATAAATCTGGATAATATTTCAAACGTTGTTTCAACGTTAAGTCGAAATGAACTTTAATATAACGTAATCAAAAGTATTTTTAATATAAAATATTATACAATAAATATCTTTAATTATCTTACATTATGTTTCCATTATAACTTACCAGATATGGCTTTGTTGTACTTTTTAAATCCTTTTTAATAAATTATTTTTGTACATACGTACAATGCAGGATGGAGAGTGTAAACATAAAATCCAACAGTGGGAGAGCTAAAGTAGTAGGCACTCTGGTTTGTGTTGGAGGGGCTATGGTGCTGACTCTCTACAGAGGAATGCCTTTGTTCACCCATTCACATTCACATTTACAAACAATTTTAAAGCCACACCAGACTATGGAACATATAAAGTTAGTGAGTCACAGGAAAAGAAAAGCTGAAAAATGGACAATTGGGTGTGTTGCTTTAGGTGTAGGAGCCCTATTGTGGTCTTCTTGGTTCTTGCTTCAATCAAAAATTGGCAAGAGATACCCTTACCAGTATTCAAGCACCGCAATTATGTCATTCTTTGGTGCTATTCAATCTGCTGTTTTAGCCTTGTCTACCAGAAGGAATCTCTCTATTTGGCTTCTCAAAGGACAAATACAAATCCTAACTGTCTTGTATGCTGTATGTATTCCATTTTTATATTTTCAACTTTTAAGTTATAACATTAATTTATGAATACACCATTTGCAAATGTCAAATTTTTACTTTTTTTGGTTATCGTTTAACAATCCGAATGGTAAATTTATGAATTTATATATAATCAGATGCATTGTTTTCATAGATTATTTTATCATTCACGGAATTGACAGAATCTATTTAATGATTTCTCATTTTTTATGATCTGTGTAGGGAATGGTAGGCTCAGGCTTGTGTTATGTAGGGATGTCTTGGTGTGTCAAGAAAAGGGGACCTGTATTCACATCAGCATTCAGTCCCATCGTTCAAATAATGGCAGCTATGTTTGATATTACTATATTGCATGAGGAGCTCCATTTTGGCAGGTGAGCTTCTCCTTCTTAATTTATTAATTTTGACTCGTAAATCCTTATAATACCTTTCTCATGATTTTTGGCATTGGAAAAATGAACAACCACACCAGCTTACTAGGATCCATTATTGTGATTGTCGGGCTCTACATTCTGCTGTGGGGTAAAAATAAAGAGATGCAAAATCATGCAACAAAAGTTGCTCAACAAGTTGAAGAGGTCAAAGAACAAGAGTCGCAGTTACAAGTTATTTCTGTCTCTTGTGATTCAAAGTGTCCG
Organism: Jatropha multifida; assembly: GCA_948099535.1. Taxonomy (NCBI): domain Eukaryota; kingdom Viridiplantae; phylum Streptophyta; class Magnoliopsida; order Malpighiales; family Euphorbiaceae; genus Jatropha; species Jatropha multifida. Next base: position 3,917 of record CANUEX010091136.1, on the reverse strand, counting down.
TAATTGTAGAAGATACATAACAAGTTTCACTTGCCTCCAAATATAACCAATATAAATCAAATATATACTTTTCTTGTTAATCCACAGCTTACTAATAAATTTGTTCGCAAATATTTTACGGTCTTTCGTTTTTTTTTTTTTTTTTTTCCGCTTAAGCACGTGTTTTCATGCTTAGGCTGAAGGCCATTCAAGTAAAGCCTCTAGCAATTCTAAGTTTTAAACCCAGAAGATGTGCATTGCCGCTTATCCAACTTTGTTTAATGGTGAATCGTATTTGGTTTAACAATTATTTAGCACTTGAGTGTTCTTTTTTTGTTTTTGTATTTTAAAAAGGAAAAAAAAAATTCCGTTACGGCTTATTGTTCTGTCCCATGATTTTCTTGGGGCCACTGATTTGCATTAGAGTGAAGGGCCGAGGTAATGCGTACGCTGTCCTTAGACTCCATAGTCCTTACCTTCCGGATGGGCAATGGATAATAATAAAACAGCTTTTCTCTAAAGCAAAAGGTCTTTTTTTTCTTAAAAAAAAAGGTATTTTTCCTAAAAATAAAAAAAAAAAAAAGGAAAAGGAGGGGGAAAGATCAAAGATACTGTAGCCTGACATTATTTTGGATCAAAGAAACTTCATTGCTAAGACAAATCCTTACAAAGAAATACATCCACTGCGGACCCTAGCCCAATAGAATCTTTTTAATTTATTATTTTTTTTATATTTCACGTTGAAAATACCCGTCATATTTTTAATTTTTATATTTTTTTTAATTTTTTACATATATAATATTAAAATGTATATTTTTATTTAAATTAAAATAAATACAATTGGTTAATTTGTATTAGACTTTACTGTATAAACTACTTGCAATGTCATTTATTATATACTTAATTCTATTTTTATATAATAAAGTGATCTCAAAATAAAATTTAATCTAATATTTATATCTAATCATTCAGTTCCTAATTTATAAATACAAATTTTTAAAACTCTGATAGTTGTTTAAAAAAAAAATCAAGTTATCACTTAATCTCCAACTGTTGCTCTCAATCCCAAATTAATATCTATATACAGCTATAATGAAAAAATAATAATGAATTTTTTTTATTGGTAGGTAGAATAAAAGAAATGAAAAGATTATATAAATTAATAAAGGTAATCATTTTGGCTATAGGGATAGTATTACATACACAATGCACTAGAGAAAAGAATATATAAGTATACACACAAACTTTTAAAATAAAAAAAAAGATAAAAAATATATAGTTTTAATTTTTTTCAATTTCATAAACATTATTTTCTTTTAAGTCAAACACATATAGAATATAAAAGAAAAAATATAAAAAAAATTAAAAATGCTTAATCAAGAGGTCATCTATTTATTGCAAAGGAGATAAAATCTTTTACTAAATTAAAGTGATACCGATACCAAATTAATTCAATAATGAAAAAAAATAAAAAAAATAAATTTTTAGTAAAAATAAAATTATTTTAAAACTCAACATATAACAATAAATAAATTTCATTAAAAAAAAGTGATGATATTTCTATAGCAAAAATTATTAAACCCAAAGCAAATAATAGTTTAAGATAAAATTGTCCTCCTCTTGTTTCCATCTCCATCTCAATCCCATCCCTGCAATTGAAACATCGCTGAGAATGATGAAATTGTTAACCATAGTGGCGTTAACAAGAAATATAGAATCCATTGAGCCATACAACAAACTGGTTACTATTAATAAAATGAACCGGTAGTAACATTAAGGAGAAAGATAATAGTACAGTTGCACAGATTCACAATTCTAAAGCATAGATTGTTTTTCGATTTTGTTGATGGTGCCATTTTCTAGCAGCTTGGTATTTCCTATTTTGCTGATGTGTTTGAAGATGGTAAGGGGCAACTCATGGCAGCTCTTCCTGGCCCATATCTGGGCATCTCACAAGTGCAGGTTGTTAAAGCTTCGGTTTTACGGTCTATTCTCAGTTGGACAAGTTCTCATTTTCGGGATCCAGTTTGTATCTTTTTTTGATTTGCAAGTTGTTGTTCAAGGTTTGTGTTCTCATTTGTCTGAGTTTGGGACAACAATTTCAGATTGTATCACTCTTTAGCTAACATATTAGATATACCCATAAGATAAGATGGAAGGTGAGCAAATACGAATGCTCACACTTGAATTTTAATCAACCACGTCATCTTTCAAGTTTGGAACTTAATTCCTACTGTTTATTGCAATTTCACGAATGAAGTTTAATTGTTTTCTTCAAAGAAAAAAAAAAAAAAAAGATTACGCCTCAAGTTCCACTCTATCTAGCTCCAATGCAGGGCAAAACATTCATTCATTTGTTTAAACCTATTTGTCAACATACTCATGCAGGTGCTAAAACAATCATTTCAAGAATACAGAGCATGCTACAACAACACAACTAATCACTCGTATGATAAAGTAATTAAGAAATTTAGACAAATTGGCAGAAACAATTTTGATCTACTCTACTTTAAGTAAGCAGTAAAAATTTATTCTAAAGTGGACAAAAGGGTTAATATTTCTTTTTTTTTTTTTTGAAAGAGGGTTAATAATTGTTCTTGCTCCCCTTACCAACTTAATTTTGGTAATATAGACAACTTGTAATACAATATTATATATGAAAAGATTAAGTTAATCAAAATTTTAAATTGCTATAAAAAAATTTAAATTAATTAATAAGTAATTTTATTTTCATGAAAATTTGATTGTCAAATTATAATAATATTTCATTACTGTAAATATATTATTTCCTTAATAAATTATTTAATTATTGAATTTTTTTCGTTTTACTCATAAAATGTTTTTCTTTCTATTTTGTAGATGCTTTTCAACTTTTAGTAATATAGATTATTCATAATATTATAATTTATTATAAAATTTTAACAGAAATTTATATATAAAAATTAAATTATATTTGTTTATAATGTGTTGAAATTAAAAAGTATAAACAATATGCAATACGTGTTAAAAAATAATTATAACTATAAATATTTAAGTAAGTTATTTTTAAAAATAAAGGTGCCTAAAGGGTAAATTAATATGAGAAAATTATTATAAAGTTCCCGACATTTGATCAAATTAATTAACTCATCTCTGCATTTTTTAAACATTATTTAATAGTCCCCGAGATTTAACTCCGTTATGCAATGAAATCCTTCCATCCATTTGCTAACTCTTTTGCCGTTAATTCTAATGTAAAAGCATGGGAAAGAGAAGAGAAATAATATAAAATGACAATAATGTCGCTATATAACGTGAATAACACAATATAAACGATGATAGAAATAAAAATTTTGAAAATATATCACTCTCAGAAAGAAGAAAAACGTAAAAGCTAGGGTTTCATGGGTTTGAGGCTCGACATCATGTCTTCTTCATCTGGGTTTTCTAGCGCCACAAACAATGCAATGGAAGGAAGAAGGTATATAAATTCGTACTGCAAGTGCGGGAAAAAAGCTGGTATTAGGATTTCTGAAACGACAAAGAACAAAGAAAGGTTATACTATTATTGCATTGACAGTGAATGTGGGTCTTTTCTTGGCTGCTGTAAGATAGAATCGGTTGAACCGAGTCAAAGAAGAGAAAATATAGAGTCTGATTTGAGGCAAAGGAGCATACCCGTTGAGCTGAAGGAAGAGATGCATAGCAATTGGGGAAAGCAAGAGTGTTTAGCTTATAAGATTGGGCATTTAAAGATACTGGTTTGCATTTGTTTGATGTGTATGGTGATGTTATTCATATTAGTGATTGTATTGTTATGCAAGACAAAATAATGGATACATTGTGGTATGTTTGTGATTGCTGAGAGCAATTGAAGTCAAGTGTTTAAAGGAGTTTAATTAAGTAGGAATTCTGTCAGTTATATTTTAGTGGGATTTTATCAGTTTAAGTAGGTGGTT
>CANUEX010091085.1:0-47835 GCA_948099535.1 Jatropha multifida | reverse complement strand
TTTATGCAGTAAATAATATTTATCCAATAATTTTATTTTAATAACCATTTGAATATTTTGATCGGTTATTAAAATAAATTATTTAATTTAACTAATCAATAATTTACTTGGCTAATTAAATAATTAAGTTAATAATTAAATTAACTTAAATAAAAATTCATGTGTCTATAATCCTAACTAAAGAGGCTTGTTAATTAATAAAGTGAATTTGAAAAGGTTTAAGGTGGGTATGAATTTCACTACCATGAAAGAGTTAAAGAAAACTAAAAATGCAATGGAAGAGAGGAGGCTGAAAATGAATTAGTTGGTCACAAATATAATAGAGAAAGATGGAGAGGGAATGAGAGGTTTGAGGACACAGGAGAAAAGCCAATCTGTATAGGAAAAGGCCATTTTTTGGCCAGGCGCGGAACTCTTCTATGAATGCAAGCTATACTATATAGTAAAATAATATTAATATCCATTTATATGAATATAAAATTGTAGCAGATTTTATTCTTGTTATATATATATATATATAATTTACTATTATTATTAGATAAATGACAAATCGAAAATCTCTTATATATATAATTACAATTCCTTTTTTTAAATTTATTTAGTATTTATAAATCTTATATTTTCAATTGTATTTAGAAAATATATTAAAAATATTATATATGAAAATTCGGTTGAACAGTATTGAATCTAGTCAAATTCTCCAGTTTGTCGAACCGTCTATCTTCACTGGTTCAATGACCGATTCGATTCTCAGAACATTAATATATATATATATATTGACTAACATTGAATCTAGTCAAATTCTCTAGTTTGTCGAACCGCCTATCTTCACTGGTTAAATGACCGATTCGATTCTCAGAACATTGATGTATAAATTGACTAACATTGTACCGTGCTATGCATGATTAAAGAAAATATAAAAAATAAAAAAATATATAATATATACAACTTGTTGATAGATTATCGAATAAAATTTTTTATCTTATGTTATTAAAAGATATAAATAAAGCAGTCATGATTTTTTTATTATGAGTGTGAGAATTAGTAGATAAATATGAATTGAAGAGTATGGAATCAAAATGATGAAATTTATAGAGACAAATAAAAAAATAAAAGGTGAATTAATTAGTTTGATTTATTTTATTATTAATATAAAAAATAACTCCACATATCATTAAAATCTACGGATTAAGTAATTCATTTTAAATAGGAGAAACTCCACCATATTTAATACAATTTAATGCAAAAAAATAAATATTATTTCATTTACTTTCAAATTATTTATTTTGAAATTAATATAAAGATATATATTTATAAAAAATAAATTTGAAATACTATCTAAATCATAAACAGAACATTTAAATGACAAATCCTTACTTTATTATCATTAATGAAAATAAATATTAATGATAACCCTTTAAAAAAAAAACTTATAGAACCTTTGTGCTCTACATTATATTTCTATACTCTATATTATATTTAAAGACAACAACCGTTCCATATTCTATTTATAGACAATAGCAGTACCCTTCAACATTCAAATCAACAACCTCAACATATTGATTCTATATCATAACAATCAAAAATTAAAAAAAAAAAAAAAAACCAAAGAAAAAGATAACCATTAGATCAAAACCCACTATCAAAAGCAGTAGAAGAAGCTGCATAGAATTATTGGTGATGCAAATTCAGCCTCGACTCATCTCAGATAACACTGCAATTGGTTGCTAAAGTGAGCTCAAGCCACTTTCAAATTTCTATTTTATGAATTTTTGGATATTCCGTAGTATTCGTTTTAAAATTTCAAACACTTGTGAAATATCTATCCATTTTATGCTATTTATACACACAAACATTATTCTTTCCATTGTTTTGAAAATCCTAAAATTTAGAGATAAACAAATTTGAAAATTTAACTTGAATTAAAATCTATAAAAAGTAAAATAAGAAAAATATAAAGATAGGATATAACCGTTACAATGTCCTATATAATTTAAAATTTTAAAAGTTATTTTTATTAGTTATTATTAATTAATTAAGAAAAATCACAAAAATTTCTAAACTTAACAAATAGAGTGTCAAGTAAGCTTTTTTAAAATGTATATATTAGAAAAACATTTTCATCTTAAGCTAGCTTTTGGGGTGAGTTAGATTTGGCTCCATTTCTTTTAATGGTATAAGAGCCTGATAGATGTAAAGGGATGCGATATCCTACATTAGTTTCACACAAAGAGTTTTGTCTACATATAAGACTTGAAAAAATTGTAATGATTGTTAGATTTAAAAAGTTTTATTGTAGAGTTTTTTCTTATTAGTTACTAGCAGTTGATTAAATTTTACTCTATGTTTGAACTCAATCATTGTTATTAAAATTTATCCAACATTAACTAAAATTGTCACTTCAAAATGGTTAAGCACAATAATAAGAAAATCATAGCTCAACTCAAGCTTGAGCCATCAAGCAATTGAAGATCATCTTCAGCAAGAGCTACTTGGTAAGTCAAATTTGATAACTAATATGGACTACACTAGGAAGTCAAATACTGAATACCAATAATCCTAATCAGCAGTCTCTAAAGGAACCCATATCCAACATCAAAGATATGGTTAATCAACTCTAATTTTCCATAGCCTTAACTAACTTAAGTATCATAGTTTATGAAGATACTCCCTTCATGATGCTTTGGTCTGATGTTCTGTTTCTAATTGAGGTTGTTATTCAATGTTTGCATCCATACTCACAAATTTGTACCTCTCCATTATCTATCAATATCTAAATAGTGGAGAGTTGTGAACACATTTTTACACCCTTAAATTATTGCAAAAAAATTACAAAAGGTACGATTCAAACTGGTAGCAAATTAGTTAAGAATTAAAGCTAAATCTACAATTCAAATTTGATATTTATCTACTCTTTTGGTCATAACTAGTTATATAGATAGAATTTTGTATCAGTCTTGGTACCACTAGAAACTAGACTAAGAGAGATTTCTAATAGTATATGACATGTCAAAGTCAGGCTACGAACTAGTAAAATCAATAAAAGCTACATAAAATGCATCTGACCAAACCAGATTAGGAATCACTACCACAAGCTTGGGTGTTTACCATAATGATCTCTTTGGCCACCACTAGGCCCATAAGTCATTATAGAGACAATCACAGCCAAGCCAAGAGTAGTGATTGTCTAGACCTAAGCAAGGGGAAATCCATTTTTTCATATTGAAAGTTGTGCAATTTGATCCTTTGACAAACAACTGAGAGTGTCAATTACTCTCTATTTCCCTCTATCTTATCTAAAAGGTTTAGTTAAAACATCCCTTTAGCTTTCTAACTCTCTTTTCATTTCTCCACTCACTCAAGTGTTTCACGTAAGCGAGATGATATTTCCTCAAATTTAATTTCCCCACACTCTCATTCTTCTTTTGGAGGTTCTCCTTGAGTAAGCCTTCTCCTATTTTAAAATTTTTTCCATCCTTTGTTTAATGCTTCTCAGCAAGTTAAACCATCACTCAAAAGTTGTTGCTCGGGTTTGAGAGACTCTTTGGTTATCCACCATAGATTTGGATTTCTCCTTAAAGTCCAAATTTCCCAAAGTTGAAGCTTCCCACTAGAAAGATAATGTGCTCGGCATTCATCCGAGGAAGAAGAAAGTTAAGACTCGACTCGTTATTCACTAAACGGCTAAGGTATGAACCTCTGAGTACCATAACACTTTTATATTAATATCCTTTTAATTTCATTTATTAGTTTAATTTCAGTATCATTCTCTTTCTCCTAAAACTCATTAAATTGGTAACTAAAGTGAAAACAAGATAAAAGAAAGCTAAAATCAGTCCTTTTCAAATTAATCAATCAAACTCCCATTTCAGAATGGGATACATATGATTATGAGTCCCATTCAAAAGAATATATAAGCAGACTCGCATCGATCTTTAGTTGCAAACAAATTGTCCCAAACCCCCCTTTCTCCTTTTTTTTTATTTGCTTTATTTTGAGAGACATATGATCGCCCTAGAATTCTGAAAAGGCTAGAGGTGGTACTTCATTTCAACTTGTTATTTTTCTTTACTTTTCTTTTCTTTATTTTACTACTTTGAATGATATATTGTCTTGCTCATCTAAGACAAATTCTCATGAATAAAGCATCAATTAAGTTCATCTTTATATCAATGAGACTAGACATTTTGGTTCTATTATATCTAGCTTTTGAGAGAATAAGTTCATCTTTATAACAGTTGACCCCTTTACCAAATAGGTGGAAGAAAAAACTATCCTAGTTATTTGAACCATCATAACCACAAAAGTATATTGGAAAAACATAATAACAAAATTTTTGGAGTGCTTAGTATCATCATAGTTGACAATGGAACACATTTATTATGCATACAATTTTATGAATTTTGTGAAAGATACAAAATTGAGCTAAAATTTAACTCAACCTCACATCCTCAAACAAATTGGAAGATTGAGAAAAGAATTGATATAGATTAAGAAAAATGTGTTCAATAACTATCTCACATTTTATGGACTTATAAAATTACAGCTCTAGAAGTAACCACAACAAGTCCATTCTCATTAGTATATAAATATATGGGTCAAGAGTCATCATTCTAATTAAGCTAGAGGTCCCAAGAGTAAGGGCAAACTATCTGGAATCATCCACAAACCTAAAACTCTCAAAAGCTCAATGCATAAGCTAGAAGAAAAGAAGAGAAACTGTTTATTTTTTAGATGGCTAAGTACAAGCAAAAAGTAGTCGTACCTTATAATAAAAGAGCAAAACATAGGCCATTACCAATAATGATTTGGTCAAAGGCAACACTAGACTAAGCATATAAGAAAGAATTAGGATGGACCACTCACCATTGCTAAATTGTTAACCATGAAGCATTCAAGATTACAAACTAAGAAGGTCATGACATTAAGAAGCCAATTTTATTTGAAAAAATAAAATACTTCTCTAACTAGAAAATTAGTCAACTATTCCAACTTCTTAAATTCAAAGCTTAGCATCTTAGCATTCATAAAGATAACTTATCTTCTTATAGCTCAATATTCCAAAACTTAGTGATAAAGCACCAGTGAAGATAGCTTATTAACTCATAAAGCCTTAATGAATCTATGTTCACAAAGATAGCCTATTATTTTCTTTATCTCATTAAATAGGAAAAGCTTATTGACTTAGCATTCATGAAAAAAGGTTGTCAACTTGACAAGATTTAGTGACTCAGTGTTCACAAAACTATCCTATGTTCTTATAGCTCAATATTTACAAGCATAGTGACTTAGCACTAGCAAAAATAGCTCATTAACTCAGCAAGGCATAGTGACCCAACGTTCATAGAGATAGCCTATCTATTATAACTTAAAGCTTATTGACTTAACATTTGTGAAGATAGCAGATTCTTTTCTAAAGAGGCTCAACGTCAACCTCATTCTTCTTTTCCACTTTATGAGCCTTTGTTTTACCTCATTTCTTTAACTTAAGCTAGCCTCTAAGAACCTTGGGGTCCTATCCAAATAGAACTAGCTAGTACTCTTCCTACAAATACATACAAAAGTAATATTCAACTTAATACAAAGATAAAGGAATTAGGTCTATTAAACATAAGTTAGTATATATTACTCATATAACCTAGATAAGTGTTATGCTAAAATTCTATTTCTTGCCCTCAAAGTTATTAGACATCACAATCATTATCATGATCCTTAGAGCAGAATGACTCAGCTCCTTTGAAAAAGCCTAACCAAGAATTAATATTTTATATCATGATAAAAACTTATAAATACACACTTCAAATTGAACCCAATGATTTTATATTTATAAGGGGGAATTTATTAGCAAAATTATTCAAATATTGGCATATCAACATGGTCGAAGACCAAAATAACAAGGAAATCATGGCCTAACATAATCATGAGCCACCAAGCAATTAAAGCTTATCATCAGCATGAGCTACTCGGAAAGTCTTATTCCACACAACTTATACGTACTATGCTAAGAAGTCAAATACTATTCAAATATCGACTACCAATATGTCGAATCATCAATCGATTAGTTATCCTCCAGAATTTTATATGAGGGACTCAACGTCTGATATTAAAGTACAATTGATCAAATTCAATTATTATTATAATTTGTTCATAGCCTTAGCTAACTTTAGCATTAGAGTGTCTGCAAATACCCCTTTCACAATACTCTAGCGTGACATTCCACTTCCAAGTGGATTTGTTATCCATACCCATAAATTTGTATCTCACTAGTATCAATTGTTAATGTATCTTAATTGATGCTAAAATAATATATTATTAATATTTATAAATCAAAGTAGAATTATTTAAACATGCATATAAAATTAGTGGAACATATATTTTATTTTATCTTTTTGTTGGAATCCAATAGTGTTTCTTCTTTAGAAAAAATGATTTAAATCCTTTGTGCTTATGTACCTAGTTAATTAGATTAGGTATGGAAGATCCATAAAGAGTTAACTAACCACTTTGAATATTTATGTAATATGACATATTTTGAGATTATTTTTATCATTTTTTTACTATGATTTTTTGTAAGATCAGAAAACTATGTCATGCTTTGAGATTATTGTAATTTTTTTTCTAAATTGTAGACTCTATCATTTTATGGTCCTTATACGTTAATTTGTTACTTAAAAATCTCTCAATATAAAATTTTTTACCAATTTCCCAATCATGAACTAGTTGAAAGATGTTGTGGATAAATTTTTTCATCAAATAATTAAAAAAAAGACAAATTAGCTAAATACTCTCTTGTGACTCCCCTCCCTTGTTAAGCGCCCTCTCATCCTTCTCTTCTCTCTTTTATCTTATTTCTACCATCACTTCTAGCACTAAAGTCCTCAACCTTAGCCCTCTTTCCAAATGTATATTATTCTATTAAGATGAATCAAATCCAGAACTAAATTCAAATTTTCAAGAATACAAAATAATAATCTAACCTAAAAAAAATTGCAAGAAAACTTGGCATAAATAAAAAAAAATAGAAAATAAAACAATGAAAAGTAAAGAAAATCAAAATCAAGAGGGAACATCTCATCCTCAATATTCTTAATATTTTGCTCTTTGTTGCTAAGAAGGCAACATCCAAAGATCGATGAAGAGTAACAAATATTACACCGAAAAGTGGAAGAAAAGAAAAAAGAAATAATGCCAACAATCAAAAAATGCTTTACAACTTTTTTTAATTTGATTCTTCTAACTCAAGTATATAAGTCATCATTATAACTTCAAACTACATTAGTTGAACAACATAACCACCAAAAACAGCACCGAAATCCCAAATCAAGGATTTCAAACATAATTCATGCAATGCATCAAGCAACTCAATATACCCTTAAACCTTTAAACCCAATCAAACAACACCCACAAGTATCAAATTAAAAAATAACCAAATGGATACTCATTAAACCATACAGAAATAAAAAAAAACCAACAAAAGGATTTACTTTACTTGCTCTTAAGCTCATTTAGCCATCAATCAATGTTATTAAAAGTTGTATGGCGAATAACGTTATGAACAATATAAACATCAGAAAGACCTATATAGTAAGCAAAAGTGATCGTGCAAAACCTTTCTTTAATGGTATTCCAAATCTAAGCTTTGACTTCCTTGCCATCAATTTTCGTGCATCCTATCTAGAATGCTTCATTTATGTTAGCCTTGAATGCAAATTGAATTCAAGAATTCCTTGCATACCGTGAAAGCATATTTGACGCGCTGACTGTTGAGTTTCAAATTATCACGATCTTGAAGGGGTACTCCTCTCCTCCCTTATCATCTGACAACATGATGACACTATTATCATTATTTTCTAAAGAGAGAATGAAGATGCGACATATATAAGAAGAGAGAGAGAGAGGGGTCCTAAGGCCATTTCTTTAGAGTGTAACACCCCCTTTTTGACCATGCAAGACTAGACAAGAGATGTCACACTTTGTGCCGGAGGCACATACAGGCTCACTTATTAGTACAAAACTAGTATCAATCAATAAAAGTGAAACAAACGTAATTATTTGTTTCTTGAAAACATAAAACGGAAGTATTTAAATTATAACTTAAAAAAATTCAATTATAATTATTAGAAAAATCAAAATCTTTTACAGGCAGTAGTGAAGCCTATCAAACATTTTCAAAATAGTTTAGACAAACATTATAGAAAATCCGCAAGGGTTTCTTTTGAAAATGCGGCTAAGATAATGAATAAAATAGTTAATGGAATATTATTAAAGTAATAATGAAATTCTTAGAAGTCCTTTATACATTTTTAATATTCCAATTCAATAAAATAATTTTCAAGAGGAACTATCCTCAAATCCAATATTAATAAATCGAAGGATATCAAAAGTTCAATCTCAAAATAAAAGTCCAAGTCCAAGTGAAACAAATAAAAAATCCTTAAAGAGTTCAAGGGATTATAATAATTGCATTTGGATAAAATACAATCCCTACACAATCAAATCAATGTTCCCATTATTTCAAATCTAACACATGCCATAAGTCTATAGTATAGACTCACACTCTGGTCTGGAAGTAGAAGATCTTCTCTCTAGACACATGTACTCGAGATTCACAACAAATAACTTCCACCTACGTAAGTTAAAAAAATTGCATTGAGTATAAAACTCAATGGTACTCAACAATTATATGTAATCATATAGCATACAAGTATGGTACGTCAGAACCATACACATCATCCTAACATATATATATATCACTTGCTACAAAATTCCACACTCCATGTTTTTATGTAAACACTCACAATTAATTCATATACAAGTTTACTTGTATTCTAGAAAATCACTTCAATCAATATATGTAAGAGTAAACTCATATATGTGTTTATTCACATAGAAAACAATTAAGTAATCTCATAGGGTTCATATTATCAAAATATGTACCATAACAAATGGATGACAATCTCAATGCTAAATCAGAATGTTATTAGTGTCATTAACAAATCAGAATATTGTCAATCTCATCGCCAAATCAAAATATCAATCACATACTATTACAGTATGATATCAATCACATTCTTTAATCTTTTTATTTATGGGCCTTATTAGTAACTTAGAAAGAATAGAAGCAGAATAGGTATCAAATTCAGAATCAGAATGACATAATAGCCAACAAACAGATTAGACAGAAGCCTATAGTATGGTGGCATAAGCCTACAAAACAGTGGCATAAGCCTACGAAACGTTGGTGTGCATCCACAACTTGAGTGGGACACTCTGTGTCTAGCATATGATCATAACTCAAATCCAGTATTAGTATATCCACATTCATACAACGATTCAACCAAGTACATGATAAGGGGCCAGATGTTTAGTTATAGTTCTTTACATTTGTATCTAAGTCCAATCACAGATAGAATCTCAAAAGTTCAATTATAGTATCACATGTTTTCATAGACATGTCTGACTGCGTCTTTAGCCTCATTATACATAAAGGTACCCATAGGTACCCATGTGTCACAATACTCAGCATATTCCCTATGTTAACATTCATATTCATAATTTCAATATATCATTTGTTTATCACTATCCAATCATATAAGGAACAAGTACATAATCACTTCACATGCTTGCCTCATTTCAGATCCATATCAATCATGGTTCAGCTCTTTAACAAACAAGGTATGGAGAACTTTTCTCATAATTAAATCATTATATCAAAAAACTTCATCACTTTAAATCATCGACTAATAAGTATAATCAAATATTAATCTGAGTTTCATATTTAAGAAACTTAAGCCTATTCAGTCAATTCTAGGAAAACAGGCTACAAACATTGAATACTCAAATGAATCAAGTACTAGCATTATACCATACTCAATTTCACATCTATACATTCAATTGGTACAATTTAATAAGTTTATCAATTTGAAGTCTAAACCCTTATAGCCTTTGACACTTAAAAAATCACAATTACAATCAATTAAACATTATAACTAGGTGTCACATGCATTATTATCAACTTATGTGACCTAATCACAATTTCAACCATGAAATTAAACTTACCATTATTTGATTCAGGCATCCTATAAATATATTCCTCATTATTCCTATTAAACTTACTAGTCATTTAGTTAATCATTTAGTTATACAATCATACTTCAGATTTCATAATTTAAGCTCTAATACACTAATTACAGATCCAATTACTTAGTTAGGTTTAATTTGCAATACACATAATCATATATCAAATAATGTATCATTCTTTAGCACTTAGGATCATGTATTGACTTATAAGTATTTCACTTCACCCATCAAAACTTTTCACACCTTTATCTTTGCATAAATCCTATGCATGCTTGTTAGAGATTATGCTTTCAAAAAGTTTTATTCTTCAATGTACAACTACAACCTCAAACATGGCAATATCGTTTAATGCATATACATCTAATCAAGCATCATACAATAAAATATCTTAGCTCATTCATATGAAGGACCAATCAAATCTTACCTTAGTTAAGTTCATTCCATCATGTAATCATGCAATGCATAACATTATAATTTAATAGATCATATTAAGGAGTATAATTAAGTAATAACTCCTAATTAAAATTAACTAAACACGGTTCATATCTTATGTATTCTCTTTTGATGTTCATATGAGATTTTAACTTTATTTAAATAAGATCCTAAAGGAAATCACATCAAAGATACATTGGGTATGTATTTAGAGTGTTTAAGCCTTATTAGAAGGTTAAAAATATAAAATTGCATTATGAGAGTAAGGGGAGTCCACGGCCTGACCGTGTTCTCAAAAATTTCCACACTCTGGGCATGTCAACATTTTGTGCTCAAACCAGTTTCAGTATTAAGCTCATAAATTGAGTGATAAGCATCCAAATTAGAAAAAAAAAGATGCATTGGAAATCTAATAAGTAAATATACAACTTTTATGAAGGACACTAGTCTTTGTCTTACCATCTTAGTGGCCAAAATGGGCAATCAATCTGCATATACAAGTGGGATTCCATGACAAAATCAGTTTTGATAATTAGATCATAAATTGAGCTATGAGTATCCAAATTAGGTATTAGAGGACGTTTTGGAAAGTTAAGAAGTAGAGCTACATCTTTCATGAAGAGCTAAAATGCAGATGGAAAACATAAAGGGTCTAAAAATATGTTCGAAATTGACCTAAGGACACATTCAGCAACGAAATTTATCAATTCATGCAATTTATACAAAAATTTCCAATTTTACACATAAAAACATAGATTCTCAAAATCAATAAATGAAAAAAGAAATAATGTTTATGAACACCAACATTAATAAATGGAATCAAATATATATTTGCAGAGTGCAAACCTCATATCGCACAATAGCAACTCAACTTCACAATCATGCCTTTCCTTTGCCCTGATAAACCTTAGTAGGTTCACCCTTCTCTTAATTATGCAATTCTTCTATGATCACAATGCACTTGAACCTTAAATCACTACTCTGATATTAATAACTCTCAATTTGTTATTTGATTACAGGTTTCTATGGTGGAGATCATAGGAATGGAAGAAGAGCTTCTTCCTTCTCTCCTTTTCTCTTTTTTCTCTCTTGAGTGTGTGTGAAGAGGGCAACACTCTTTTCTTAGAAGAGGATGTCGACCACTCTTCTAGATTAGGTTAATAAATTTTATTTTTTTTATTTTTTTATTTTTTTATTTTATTTTTGAATCACACAAAATGGCCCAAAGTGATAAGCCCACCTAATTAGTGAAACCCATTAATGAAATACTCATAATAGATTAATAATACTTATAACTAAAACTATATTTTAATAATATTAGTTGTCAATAAATCATATTTGGAAATCAAATCCTAATAACTGACAATAAATACCAAATTAATTATTTTAATGGCCCAATAAATAGGAAAAAATCATATCAATTAAGCAAAAATGTTCTTAGTTTAATTTTATCCCACTTTTAATCCCAATTTCAAACATCTAGGTGCAATTAGAATTGTATCACATTAAATTCCATAACAAGGCTTCCTGAGACACAACCTCACAATTCGTAGTCCAAAAATTATTTCGTGCATGGAGAATCACATAAATAACATACAATGCATAAATCACCATATAGACTCAATAATCATGAAAATATCCAAATTAAAAATCGTACCAAAACCCAATTTGGTACTAATTAGGAGTCTAGTAATCTATTATTCATAAATTTTAAAAATTAAGGTATTACATAGAGGACCAAAGAGAGAGATAGGTGAGAGAGAGGTGAAGCCAAAATCCATAATAGAAGTGAATCGAGGAAGGAGTGAGGAAAGGGAGATAGATTTAGAGAAGAGACTGAATAAGATTTGACTGTGAATTGAGAAAGAGGAATACAATATCTTTGAGAGTCGATTGAGAAAGAGAAGTTGGTGTGTCTTCTTTACAGTGGAATTCTTCGAGGTTGTAATAAAAATGATAAGGGAGAGGAGAAAGAAGATAGGGATGAGAGAGGACATTGATTGTTTTTGCACAATAAGGAGGGTGATGTGCTTTTTCTTTAATTATTTGACAAAATATCTATGCACATCATTTTTTAACCAACTCATGATCAAAAAACTAGTAAAAGGGGCTTTTGTGCTACTCAATAGTAGTTGAAGGAATTTTAAGTAAAGAGTCAAAGTCTAATGATAATAAAGTGTCATGCCCTTACTCTAACCACTAGTTGAATTGTCCCCTTTGGATCAAACAACTTCCATAACATACTAGATTTAGAAAGGAGCCACATGATTTTCTCCTATGGGTCGAATGGAAAATTTCCCAAAAGATTGTCCATCCTAGGATTTCTCTCAAACAAGCAAGCTTAACCCAGAGTTCTTCTAACTTGCCAAGCCTTCCTTGAAAAGTTGACTCTAGTGATTAGTTCTCTATTTTAATGTATGAATCGACTCATATTTATACTATACATTCCACTATTATATGTAGCCCTACGATCTTAGAAGCCTATTAGGAGCTACTCTCTGGCGCTATCCTTTGCCCTTATCAAATTGCTTTCCTAGGTCGGGTTGTCACATAAAATAATAGGGTTTATAGTTCAAGAATGATGGGTGAAAATAAGCATGTACGTATGCGCCTCCTACCAAGTGCCATGGGAAAGATTCGAAGGACGAAATCTAACCGGATGGGCCTATTAGTCAGTTTGTCATGGAAAAGGTAAATTGGCTAGGAGGAACCTTACTGCGGTTCCTTTGTTGGTGTTGTTTAATTAGTCTTTTTATGACCAGTAGTTTGATTAATTGATCTGATTACTAATTTATCAATTTCATGGCTCTATTTAGCGCTTAACTGATGTCTGGTTAGCTCTTTAGAGCGCTTTTGACTGCGTGTGGTATGTTAGAGTCGCCACCTTAATTTGTTTTTATTTTCAAAGAAAATATAAGGTAAAAACCTCATGATTGACTTCTTTAGTGTGCCACTATGGATAAATTTCACTAGCCTCAAATCGTTGGAGTCGGGGAGTAGGCTTTCGGCCTCATTGCATATGGATCAAAAAGTTTGGGTCTAATTAAAAGTCAAAAATCATTATTTTGCATAAATGTCAGATTATTAATGCATGAACAAACTTATAATGAATGACAATATCTAGAATGCATTAAAAATAAGCAAAATATGTAACACCCACCGCTGATTCCCGGAGGACCTAACGATGAGCGCCACTTTCGGGTGTTAGGGCACCGTCTTATCTAACTTAATAATCCTAAAACATGTATCAGAAGTGGCTAAGTTTTCATAAGGAGGCAAGTATTATATTTTTTTAAAATAAAAGCTTAAGGAAATTTCTCCGAAAAATTCGCAAGAGTTTCCCTTAAAAATGAAACTTGCCAAACAAAGGAAAACAAAGCACTTCCAATTATTTATCCTCCAAACCCCAATACTCCAAATCAACACAAACATGCTACGCAACACTTCTAAATATTCACATAAGGCAATCTTAGGTACTATCACATTATAATGTCATCCATTCTCAAAATCAATTACTAATAATCATATTCTTAGAATTCATATAAAAAAGATATTTCTTAATTAATTACATACTTCATCAATTTACAAATTTAATATATACAATCTCTTACAATATTTTTATACATGCCATAACATATCCTATACATATAACACCCACCGCTCTTAACCTACACGTGATAAAAATCGACGTGCTGAGTATAAAACTCAGTGGTGCTAAATAACTTAAAAATACCATAAATGAGGTTGCCTAAGAAATAAAATTAAAATATAACTTAAAATATTTAAATCAAATATAAAAATAACAAAGGTGTACAAATCAAATTAAATATTCCAAAAATTATAAATAAATTCATTCTTAAAAATAAATTCACAATTCCACAAATATAAGAAAAATTCTATAAATACCATATATTTTCATTTTCCTTTATAATAGAATAGAATTTATTCTTAGTTGAGGGCTCATACATATACTGAGAGAAATATAATCAGATTTGATTACGTAGATATAGAATTGGCCTATGAAAGCGCCACCAGATGTGGCCTAATGAAGCACCACCCAATAATTGGCCTGTGAAAGCACCACCGGATAATAAGCGCGTCCGCTTATTTAGAAAGGCATCTAGAGCCTAGCATATGATCATAGTACATAATATAACAGAAATGCATCAAAGTCGAGCATGCTCATAACCAAAATAAATCTCATCTTATCATATTTCAATCATGCATACTTGAGCCCAAAATAAATCCATTTCTTTACAAAACATCTTATTTCATATGCAAGATTCCTTAGCAAAATATTTCATAACTTAATACTTATTATTTCAAAATTTCTTAACTTACAACTTGCAAAAATCCAACAAAACCCACTTATGTTCCAAACAAAAATAATACTTTCATAATACTCATATATACTTAGCTTAAAATACTTAAAACCAACATTTAGCAAAACATTTTAAGCCTAAACATTTTTAATTCAAATTAACTTAACTTACAACTTCAAAATATTATCCAATTTTCATACTTATACTCATCAAAACTTATACTTATCAAATATACATACTCAATACATCATGAAATACATAAAACCAACTTAAAGAAAATAAAGAAGGCATAAGCCAAGCCTTATCACCATTAGGTGGTTCGACCCTTTCTTGAACATAAAGGGAGGATGATTCCCTCCATCAAACATCTTTTATTCCAAACCAAAATTACTTAATAAAATCATTATTTAATAATAATTAAACATAAAACTCATTTTTACTCAATTAAAGCTCTTTTAAGTCTTGAAAATTTCTTGAACATTAGCATACAAAATTGCGGTTTTAACACCATTAAATTACTTATAAACTAACTCATTAGAGTCAAAATCAACCATGGAAATCAAAGAAAATTCAAGGCCCTTCCTCCTAAGGAGGTTCAGCCACTTTTGGAAAAGAGGGGAGAAAGTGTTCCTCTTCCCATTCTAGCATTCTATCATGCTTAGATTTCATGGAAAATCATATAAAAGCAACCAAATAACCAAATCCCCAAAATTCATCAAAAACCTAAAAATGTCAAACTTTGTAAATTGAAAGGAAATGAAAAGTAATAGTGCACCAACCTTATAAAACAAGCTCTATTGAGCCTAGAAAGCCTCACTCAAGCTTTCCCCTGTACTTTAGAGGAGGGTTTTCCAACCTCTTCAAAATAGTAAATAATTTATATCAAAATCAATAAAACACAAAAAGAAAAAGATGGAGCATGATTTAAACATATTCTAGCATATATTTGCTATGAAATTCACATTAAAACTCTTAGAACTAAGAATCATAACTTACTTGTTTAGTAGCAATTCTCCAAATTTCTTGATTCTAATAACCAAATACCACTTCTTTAGCTTAATTCTTCAAGTTTAATTACTAAACTTTGGTTGAATTTGGTGGTTTAGTGTAGTTTAGAGGTAGAGAAATTGAAAGAAAATGGAGGAAGAGAAATGGTGAAGTTGGCGTGGAACATGGAGAAGAAGAAGAGAAAATGAATATTAAGATAATGATGGGTAACTTTAAGTAGCAAAGTCAAACTTGGCTACCTCATTTTATGTGAAATGGATGGCTAGGATTAAGTCTCTAGTATTCTCATCCAAGGGCCCTAAATATTCACCAAATAATTATCCTCTAATTATTACTTAACTCCATAAAAATAATTCCTCAATTTTTTTTAATATACTATACTAGAAAATACTATTTATCAAATACTTAAATTCTCCAAAAATATTCATGAAATATTTTCTACCCACCTAAATCATGCATACATGCTCCAAAAATATTAAATAAAATAATAGACATGCATAGTAATTTTTTTAAACCGAAATAATACAAAGTTTTGAACTGGTGGTACTATTCACAGACCGATAAACTACTATTCATCAATAATTTCATACTTACTTTGTCTTGAAAAATTTATATCCTAACTTTAATTAATTAAGACTAATCACATAAAGTCTAATTAACTCCATGAATAATAATTATGCTCAATATCATTTTCGAGTCCAAATAAAATATTATTTTTCTCTCGGGTGATACCATTCATGACCCATCCAAATAATACCATTTTAAGATCCGAAATTTTGGGATGTTACAATATAATTGTGTTTAATTTAGAGGAGAGCCTGACTCTAGCTTCATTTATTGAGGATTCTAGGTCATGCAACACATTCCCATAAGTCCTAACCAATTAGTTTGATCAGGGGCCCACTACCTAGGTTGAAATTTGTAAGTATGCCTTTGTACCTTATTTGTATGAGGATCAGGGCACATGAAGTTCTACCATTGATTAGGATGGTAGGTTTTGAGGATGCCACTCTTTAGAGCGGGTTTATTGGTTTGTTGGTTGATTTTAGGCTTATTTTATGGTTTTTCCAAATAAATTGGGCTTAGTTTTTCGGATGGACCAGGCTTAAAGCATGCATAGTGCTAGATGGACCGGGCTTAATTGACAAAGGTTTGAGTTTAAGGAATTATAACATTGTACTTGTGATGTGTCCGGAATGAAGCTCCATGGTTGTTTATCGACTAAAGAGGTCGAGTCTTCCTTCAATATAAGTTAAGATAGGGCATGAGGACTCATATTATAGTCTTATAATATTATTAAATGATGAATTATTAATTAATCGCTAGATATAGTTAATAATTAATTAATTAACTAGTAGCTTTGGCCTAAGGAAGGTCAAAGTGCAATTGAAAGTTGAAAGGATCAACTTTTGAGAGCCAAGTTGGGCTTTAAACTCAACTAAGGAAGAAGAGCACAGTCGAACTTTGTGGTCGTAGAATCGTAAAAGTGAGAATGAAAGTCGTTGATGCTTGAGAAGGACTTGATCAATCAATAAAAGGTGTCTAAAATGAAGGGGAGACTGCCATATTTATAAGCAAAAGGGGTGGATGATCTAGCTAGATCAGCGCTAGCCACCTCCTTATCGATGTCGTTGACCTCTTGATCGGCGCCGGATGGATGTCCTAGTGTCAGTCTAATCAGCACCGATGCTATGGTGGCCAGCGCCGATTTTGGCTGATTACCAAAATGGCCTGCCCTTTGATTTTAGGGTTTTCAGGCTTTTGGGAGTTCATTCAAGCCCCAAATGATGTCCAATCGAGTTGATGCTCTTGTCGTTGGAACCGTAGAGAAATTTTCTAAAGCCTAGAGTGAAAATCATGGTAAAAAATTAGCCCCCTTTGAGAGATCAGAGCTGATCAATGCTTGATCTTTTAGACTCTGATTTCAGCACTTTTGAAAGTAAATTTGCTCTAAAAACCATACCTGAAGGTTTGTGGCGATGTTGGAACATCCTGTGCCAATTTCATTTGATTGTGAGAAAATTTTACTAGAGCCAGTTGAATTCGGCTGATTTAGAAGTCCAAGTTTAGACCCTGTAGGCTGTCCTGATAGGAGTCTGATTACTGGTATGCCCTCCTTTGACCCTATAGGTGGTCCTAATAGGAGTCTGATTGTCTAAGTGGTCCTGCTAGGAGTTTGATTATTTGATGGTGACCTCCTTCGACCTCGTGGGTAGTCCTAGTAGGAGTCTGATTGTCTGATGGTTACCTCCTTTGACCTTGTGGGTAGACCCGATAGGAGTTTGATTGTCTGATAGTTACCTCCTTTGACGTTGTAGGTAGTCCTAATACGAGTCTGATTATCTAATAGTGACCTTCTTTGAGCCTGTAGGTAGTCCTTGTAGGAGTCTGATTATCTAATGTTGACCTCCTTTGACCTTGTAGATAGTCTTGATAGGACCCTGATTATTTGATGGTGACCTCTATTGACCCTATAGGTAGTCCTATTAGGAGTCTGATTGTCTGATGGTGACCTTCTTTGACCTTGTAGGTAGTTTGGGTAAGAGTTGATGACTGAAAATTACAGTTTTATCCTTGATTATCGAGAAAATTGTTCTTTTTCCTTAGTGACCTATTTTTTAGTTCTCAACAAAGCTGTGACCTCCTCAGACCTTATAGGTAGTCTTGGTCAGAGTGTGATTATAATTTATCGTTTGGTCCCTAGTTTTTAAAAAATTACCGTTTCACCCTTATGGCCTCTTCTCAGCTCTAGTTGAAGCTTCTTCTTCCTATGACCCTGTAGATGGTCCTAAAAGGAGTCTGATTGGTCTAAAAACCTATTTAGAGTTTGAAAGCTTCTGAATTTGGTCTGAAAACTCTTTTTTGAGTTTCAAAGCTTCTGAAGTTGCTTTAAAGACTCTATTTCTTAGTCTGATAACTCCATTAGTAGTCTAAACACCATAATAATTTGTCTGAATACCTTAAATTCTTATTTGAGAACCTTGATAGTTGGTCTGAATACCCTGTTGTTGGCTTGAATACCTTATTACGGTTTAGATTTAGTCTAAATAACCTATTTTAAGTTTGATTGTTCTATAGTTGGTTCGAAAACCTTATTTTGGCTCATATGACTTCTTGTGGTAAGCTTGAACTTACTCTAAAAACCCTATTATGAGTCTGGATACCTCTGTAGTTGGCCTGAAAACCCTATTTTATGCCTAAACTTAGTCTAAAAACCCTATTATTATTCTGAATACCTTTATAGTTGGCCAGAAAATCTTGTTGTGAGTCTCAATACCTCTATTATTAGTTTGAAAGCCTTATTTCTTATTCTTGGTGGTTGCCATGTTTGAACTGTGATTACACTATTTGCACTATTCTTCTGATTATGGCACTGGCTGCCTTATTTTCTAGCTTTTGGAACTGTTGCCCTATTTTGTATTAACACTGCACTAAATTGCTCTAAATTGTACTGATTTTCTAATCTTGGTATTGATTACCTATTTTGAACCGTGACTATACTGGATTGAACCAGTTTTCTAATCTTGGCACTAAATTGCCTTATTTTGAACCATGATTGTACTCGATTGAACTAGTTTTCTGATCTCTATTCTAACTACCTGTTTAATAATTTGTTGCACTGGATGCCTGACTGGTTGCACTGGATGGTTGATTGGTTGATTGCACTAAATGCTTGTTTGTGAATATTGCACTGGCTGCTTGATTGGTTGATTTCACTAAATGCTTGTTTGTGAATATTACACTGGCTGCTTGTTCTTGAATATTGCATTGGTTTCCTATGTCTGAATGTTGCATTGATTGCATATTTTGAAGGCCTTGGCATTGATCGGGCTATTTGTGTATCTTGAT
Source organism: Jatropha multifida (assembly GCA_948099535.1). Taxonomy (NCBI): domain Eukaryota; kingdom Viridiplantae; phylum Streptophyta; class Magnoliopsida; order Malpighiales; family Euphorbiaceae; genus Jatropha; species Jatropha multifida. The sequence goes on along the minus strand of CANUEX010091085.1, from coordinate 28,144 downwards.
GCTGGTCACCTTTTTATGAACTAGCACTGAATTACCTATAATTGAATACCTCGGCGCTGATCATGCTGTTCATCTACTTTGGCATTGTTCTCCTTGTTTGATTAAGTTGGCACTGGTCGCCCTGTTTAATTATTCTGGGTGCTTTAGCTCTGATCGCCTATTTTTGCTGAGTTGGCACTAGTTGCACTGTTTTGTTGAGTTGGCACCAATCATGCTATTTACTTATTTAGGGTACTTTGACACTAATTGCCCAGTTTTACTGAGTTAGTGCTAGTCGCCTAGTTTTGCTGAGTTGGTATTGATCGCCCTGTTTGAATCAGTTGGTGCAGGTCGCCATATTTAATTATTCTGGGTGCTTTGGCACTGATCACCTTGTTCATGACTTTTTGCATTGAATTACCTATTTTGAATGTCTTCAACGCTGATCGCCATGCTTGTAACTGTTTCAGCGCTGATCGTCCTGTCTATCAGGTCTGGTTTTAAAAGTTGCACCGGTTGCCTATTTCTAGCATTGATTACCTATTTCTAATGAATTGCATTGGCTGCCTGTTTTGGATTGGTTGCACTGAATGCCTATTCTTGTCTGGTTACATTAACTGCCTGTTCCTGTCTTGCTTTTATCCTAGATTGTCCTGATTTACTTTGATTATTAACATAGATTCATGGTTAGTACATAAAATAGTATGCATGAATGAGGTGACCAATTTTGAACTGGCTCAATTTTCTGACTCAGGTTATGGGTTTTTAAGAAAAGGCTAGGTGTTGAAGGTAGGTTCAGTTGGATCTATATGATGGGTAGGACAGTTTGCACATGAGTGCTTGTCATCTGGATTCTTGTGTAATGCTTGATTTTGGCTCAAGTAAGGCTGTACACAAAGGTGGACACAACTAAGCTTGTCTGATCTTAGAAACGGGTATAGCTGGGTCTATTTTGATAGGTAGGATGGCTTGCACACGAGTGCTTATTTTCTAGATTCTGGTTTAAGGTCTAATTTTACTTTGGGTAACCGATTCAAAACTAGTTTAGGTTTCTAATCTAGGTTACGGGCCTTCAAAAAAGGCTAGGTATTGAAGGTAGGTACAGTCGGATCTATTTGATCTTAGAAATGGGTACAACTGGTTCTGTTTGATAGTACAGCTGGGACTATCTACTGGGTACAGTTGGGTTTGTCTGGTAACTACAGTTGGGTTTGTCTAGTGGGTACAATTAGGTTTGTCTAGTAGCTACAGTTGGGTCTGTCTGGTAGCTATAGCTGGGTCTATCTGGAAGTTAAAATGGTTTGCACATGGGTGCCTATTTTTTGGATTCTAGTGCAAGGCCTGATTTTGCTTTAAATGAGGCTAGATAAATGCTTAGGTTAATATCTAAGGCTTTTGGTATTTTGGGAAAGGGACCTCAAAGAAGAGGTTTTTAGTGGTGCCCAAGGATAGGGCTTAAGGTGAATACAACTGAGTCTGTCCGATGGGTATACTTGAATCTGTCTAGTGGCTATAGCTGGGTTTAAATGATGGTTAAAGATGGGTCTATCTGATGGTTAAAATGGTTACCACATGGATGTCTGTCTTTTGGACTTTGGTGCAAGGTCTGGTTTTGCATCAAGTGGCATTTTTTAATTGGCTTGAGTTTCTGAATGGATTAAGGTGCTTTTAGGAAAGACATGGTATTGAAGATGGGTACAGATGAGTCGGTCTGAAGGCTACAACTAGGTTTGTCTAGTGGGCATATCCGAGTCTACCTTATATGTGAATTGTAAGGTCTAGTTTTGCTTCAGATATCCATTTATAAATTTGGCTCTAGGTTTCTAGTTGGATTAGTGTGCTTTAAAAAAGGCTATGAAGTTGAAGATAGGTACAACTAAGTTTTTCTGATCTTAGGATGGGTTTGCAAGTGAATTTCTATTTTCTAGGTTCTGGTCCAAGGTTTGATTATGCTTTTTAGAGAAGACTAGATTTTAGAGTACAGAGACCATGAGAGAAGTCATAGGCAAGACTGACTTGGAGGATTGAGGGTAGACACAGGGAAACATTAGAGACAGTTCTCGACCTTATCGTGTTTAAGACTCAAACGACTTAGAAGTTTCTAGAAACATGCATCCAAGGTGATACAAATAAGTTTCCTAGATCTATAATGTATTTTGACTCATCGGGTTAGATTTTGACTTTTGTGTTTTAACCCATGTCTGAATTTGGATCTTGATTGGAAGTGGATCGTTCAGCCTGCATCTCTATAGGGTTTTAGACATATATTCTTGCCTATGCTATATAGGGCCAAACACTCGACACTACGTAATGACGGGAGGTAGATGATAAAAGCCTAGACGGCAGGGCTTTTGTGACTTTCTTTTTTATGGCTCATATTGCTTTAGAGACATGTAAGAGAGAAATCATTTTGACACATTTTACAAAAGGGCACTCAGTTTAGCCTTTATGACATTACTACTTTATGCCTTAATTTTTGTCTAAGCCGCCCAATCGAGTTCTGCCCTAACTTTTGCCTAAGCCGCCTTTGTGGGTTTTTGACTTAGTGGGTTTTTATTGATTTTGCCTAAGTCACCTGCCCTTGTAGGTTTTCAACTTAGCTGTGTTTATTTTTGCTTGAACCACCCTTTGCGGGTTTTCAATTCAGCATTTGATTTAATTTTTGTTCTTTTTTTTTTTGCATAGTGAAAATTTGAAATTTTTATTAAAATGAATGAAATGTATTTTTAATATTATTGTGATCGCACCCATAGTGGGCTACCGACTTATCTCGTACTTTAGTTAACATATTTTCTAGAGTCAGGTCACCATAGTTCAGCTTGATGGTGACATAAGGGGGGGCAAGATTTCTAGTGCTAATGCTTGAATGCATTCACACAAAGTACCTCTTTAGTGATCCAAATCATGAGGGTTTGTAAATTTATTGTCATCTATGTTTGACAGGATGACAATGCCTTTAAAGAGAATCTTCTTTAAGATGTGGAGGGTTTGCCCGGTTTGGCCTAATTTTGCCTTGGGGATCATGTATGAGAATTTTGATTTTCTTGAGTATAAAATATCCTACTCATAGTCTTGTACCCTTTTGTTGAAGTACCAAGTTATTCGTTGTTGATAACCCTGATTCTGACTGAGGGCTTCAAGTCTTCTTTTTAATTGGCCATGGCGCTTTTGAGCCTATTCTGTCTTGGGGCAGTTGGCTTTCCCCTATGATTTGGGTTGAATGCTTTTGAATATTCACATATAGGATTTGGGTTGGCATTCTGATGGAGGTCCTTCATCCTTAATTCTCAAAGAGTTCTTAGAATTCTATTTTTAGAGTTTTCTTCTTGATTTGCTTGATTTGTCCATAATTGGGAGCAATTTCTAGACTTCCCCACTATGAAGCAGTTTGGATACTATCTAATGAACTTTGTTAGCCCCATGCTTACTATGACACAAAATGTATGTTGGATTTAGTGCCAACATTTATTTATTTTTTTGTTTTTTTTTTGCCAGCAATCTCACTCAGGCTAGAGAAAGTGGTGACAAGGAAAGTGACACTTTTCATTATAAATAAAATAACCCTGATCAGTATCTACGCCAAGGTTGATAAAAAGATTGCTATGATCTGATAAAAACACAAAGAAAAGATAGACTCTGAGGAACTAGACTTTGCCTCACTTTCTGTTTGCAACTCAGACTCGGACTTAGACTCAGTGGATATTAGGGACTGCTCTACAGCCTCTTCCAAGGATCAGTTCTCATGAAAAGGTGCTTGGTTCGATGGGGTCTATTTACATCTGGGTTAAAAGGGGAGATAAAAAGAAGTTTTGAGCTTGTTTTGGTTAGATTAAAGCATGCAACTTGGAGGATGTAATTTTATGGTGCTTAGGTCAGATTTGAGGCTTTCAGTTCAAGGAAAGTGCTTGGCTACATTGGTTCTCAAAGAGTCAAGGTCATTTTTTGTCTCTTGGGTTGATGTTGGGGAATGAGGTTTGTATTAATGTTTGATCAAGGTCGAACAAGAAGGATTTGGCCATTATTGGGTGGGCTGGATAAGGGTGATGGGGTCTACTTCCATCTTTAATCACAAAATATATAAAAGAAGGTCAATGTTTGCTTTGATCAGGGTAAAAGCACGCACTTAGGTTAGGCAATTTGATGTTTCTCAAGTTAATGTTTGAGGGTCATTTTATGGTACTCAGGTCAGGCTTGAGGTTTTAGGTGTACTCAGGTCAGACTTGAGGCTTTTGTAATTGGTATGCTCAAGTCAGGTTCGAGGCTTGGATTTAGGGCGATTGCCCCCAGTTGAGGTGCTTGGGTCATGTTGAAGCTTTCTAGTGGCTCAGGTTAGGTTTTGAGGCTTCTTGATAGGAGGAATTAATGCACGAGCCAAGGTTTGAAGGCCTGATTGGGCATTGCCCCCCGTTTAGGAAACAGAGGTGCTTAGGTCTGATTTAAGGCTTTTGGATAATCTAAGGGGCTCAAGTCAGGCTTGGGGCTTTACTGTAATCTAAGGGTGCTCAGGTCAAGTTTATGGCTTTCTAGTATTTAAGGAGCTCAGTTTATGCTTTGAGGCTTTTGGATAGGAGGAAGCAATGCACGAGCCAAGATTTGATGGCATGACTCAAGCATTGCCCCCAGTTTGGGGAAATGAAGGTGCTCAGGTTAGGTTTGAGGCTTTGTTTAATAAACGGAGGGTGCTCAGTTAAGGTTTTGAGGCTTTCTAGTATTTAAGGTGCTCAGCTCAGGTTTTAGGCTTTGGATAGTTTGAGGTACTTAGGTCTTGTTTGAGGCTTTAGTAGTCTAAGGTGCTTAGGTTAGGTTTGAGGCTTTTTAGTATTTGAGGAGCTAAGTTTAGGTTTTAAGGATTTTGGATAGGAGGGAGTAATGCACGAACTAAGATTTGATGACATGACTCAAGAATTACCCTAGTTTCAGAAATGAAGGTGCTAAGGTCAGGCTTGAGGCTTTTTTTGATAATCAGAGGGTGCTTAGGTCAGGTTTGAGGCTTCGAATAGTCTAAGGCGCTCAGGTGTGGTTTGAGGCTTTCTGGTATTTGAGGACCTCAATTCAGGTTTTAAGGCTTGTGGATAGGAGAAAGCAATGCATGAGCTAAGATTTGATGGCATGACTTGAGCATTGCCCGAAATTTGAGAGATGGAGGTGCTCATGTTAGGTTTGAGGCTTTTTTTGATAATCTGAGGGTGCTCAAGTCAGGTTTAAGGCTTTTGGTAGTAGGAGGAAGCAATGCATAAGCCAAGATTTGATGGCATGACTCGAGCATTCCCCCTAGTTTGAGGAATGTAAATGCTTAGGTATGATTAAGGCTTTTGATAAATCTGAGGTGCTTAGGTCAGGTTTGAGGCTTTTGGATAGTAAAGGGTACTTAGGTTAGATTTGAGGCTCCTAGTAATCTAGGGTGCTCAAGTCGGGTTTAAGGCTTTTGATTAATAAAGGGTGCTTAGGTCAGGTTTGAGGCTTTTGGTAATAGTAGGAAGTAATGCATGGGACAAAACTGATGGAATGACTCAGGCATGGCCCCTAGTTTGAGTAATGGAAATGAATAGGTATGATTTAAGGCTTTTGATTAATCTGGCATGCCTAGGTCAGGTTTGAGCTTTTAGTGTTTGAGGTGCTCAGGTCAGGTTCGAGGCTCTTGGTATAAAGGATTCTAGTTAGGATCACCTCCTCGGGTGGGGGTTGACATTTAGATTGACCACTGGATGGTGTTTAAGGTTTCCACTGAATTGGCATTTAGGTTACCACTGGATGGTGTTTAGTTTACCATTGGATGTGTTTAGGTTACTAGTGGATGGTATTTGGGTTTACCATTGGATTGGTGTTTAGGTTACCATTAGATGGTGCTTAGGTTACCACTGGATGGTGTTTAGGTTACTACTGGATGGTGTTTAGGTTACAACCGGTTGGTGTTTAGGTTATAACCGGTTGGTGTTTCGCTTACCACTCGATGGTGTTTAGGTTACCACTAGTTGGTGTTTAAGTTACCATTGGATTGATGTATAGTTTACCACTGGTTCGTGTTTAGGTTACCACTAGATTGGTGTTTGGTTGACCACTGAATTGGTTACTCTTGACCTGTAACATGTAATGTATGGGTACATGAATGTTATGCCGAAATCGTTTGATGATGTAGGATGCCTATAATCCTAAGGATAAGGTTTTAGGGTTGTCACATGCTTTTGGTGGACTGGTTTGAGGGTCCCATCCATTAGAGTTGGTATATACCTCATCATTTGACCATGTCATATCAAATGGAATGATCGGTATGCTAAACCCTTTACCCTATATTAAGGAACAAAGACACTAGATTAGTGAGCAGCTTTCTTGACCCGAAACAGCTCTAAGGAAGATTTCCCCTAAGTGATAATAGCAACTTAGTTTGCTTAATTTTAATTACAGGAAAGAATCTCAAATGATGCATCTGAATGTATGCAAAGTGACTTTCAATTAAACCTAAACTGGAGATCTGAACCTACTCAGTAGTCCTCTTACTACATCTTTTAGTTTTAAAAAAATATTTTAAAGTCCCCAACAGAGTCGCCAGCCTGTGAGCCCTCTCCCGAGCACTGTGAGAAAGGTCCGAAGGATGGAGTCTAATCGAATGAGCCCATTGATCGTTTTGTCATGAAAAAGGTAAATTGGCTAGGAGGAACCATGTTGCAGTTCCTTTGTTGGTGTTGTTTAATTAGTCCTGTTGTGACTAGTTTGATTAATTTATCTAATTACCAATTTATCAATTTCATGGCTCTATTTTAGAGGGAGACCCACTCTAACCTTATTTATTGAGGATTCTAGGTCGTGCAACATATTCCCCTCAGTCCCTACTGATCGATTTGATCAGAGGCTCACTACCTAGCTTGAAATCCGTAGGTGTGCTTTCATACCTCATTTGTTTAAGGATCAGGGTGCATGAAGTTCTACCATCAATTAGGATGGTAGGTTCTGAGAATGCAACTCTTTAAAGTGGGTTTACTGGTTTGCCAACTGATTCCAGGCTTTAGTTTAAAAATTGGTTTTGTTGTTTTATAAGACGGACTGGGCTTAAAGCATGCATAGTGCCAGATTCACCGAGCTTGACAGTTAATATGATGCTAGATGGACTGGGCTTAATTGACAAAGGTTTAAGTTTAAGGAATCATACCTTGTGCTTGTGACACGTTTAGATCAAAGCTCCATGGTCTTTTGTAGACCAAAGAGGTCAAATCTTCCTCCAATATAAGCTAATGTAGATCAGGAGAACCCATATTATAGTCTTATAATATTGTTAAATGAAGAATTATTAATTAATTGCTAGATTTAATTAATAATAAATCAATTAACTAGTAGCTTTAGCCTAAGGAAGGTTAAAGTGCGGTTGAAAGTTGAAAGAATCGACTTTTGAGAGCCAAGTCTAGTTTTAAGCTCAATTAAGGAAGAAGAGCACTGTCGAACTTTGTGGTTGTAGAATCATAAAAGTGAGAATGAGAATTATTGATGCTTGAGAAGTACTCAATCAAGCAACAAGAGGTGTCTGTAATGAAAGGGAGAGTGCCATATTTATAGGCAAAGGGAGTGTCTGAGCTAGCCAGATCAACGCTGGCCATCTCCTTATTGGTGTCGTTAACCTCTTGATTGACCCTAGATGGATGTCCCAGTGTCAGTCTGATCGGGACCGTCATTGGTTGATCGGTGCCACTACTATGGTGGTCGGCGACGATCCTGGCTGATTATCAAAATGCTCCTGCCCTTTGATTTTAGGTTTTTTCAACTTCAGAGAGTCTGTTCAAGACCCAAACGATGTCCGATCGAGCTGATTCTTGTGCCGTTGGAACTGTAGTAGAATTTTTTAGAGTCTAGTGCTGAAATCATGGTTAACAGTACTTTGTTAGGATATGACAATTGGACCCATGTTTTTTATATTAAAAAAATAGGCTATGTTCTACCTATATTATTTGTTGATTTGATGTTGATTAATGAAATAATGTTATATTATCTTCAAAAGTATATATTTTTTGAGTTTTTCTTTTACTTTGTATTTAAAATAAAAATGATAAAATTAAATAATTTCTTAATTACTTGTTTGATATAGGGGTGCGCAAAACTACAAACTGACCAAACCAAAAATCGAACCAATCTATTTGAATTTGGCTCAGTCAGCTATTTAAGGGACATTCAATTAATCAATTTATTCAGTTTGAGCTAAATTTGTAGTTCGGTTTGAATTGTTTTCTTAAAAATTCATTGGCTTGGTTTAAGACCAAACCAACATAGCAAAACCAACTAAAAACTCTCTAAACTGACTAGTTCGATTCGATTCGATTCAATCCAGATGTCAATTTCAGTTTGATTTGGCCAATTATAAAAAAATTTCAATTTATATTTTTTTTACCTTAATTTGTTAAATTTGAACTTAACTTACTGTTTGGTTACCCCTAATTTAATATTCTTGACAAAATTTTATCAAACATATGACAGCCATCAAGAACAATTACAGGTATCCATTTTTTAAAAATTGGATAATCAAACTTAAATTTTTATTTAAATCACATTCAAAAGTCATCACTAATTTTACCAACAAACTTATGTCTTATTCACCATTGATTATGTAAAGATTTTATCACGAAAATCTCTCAAATTGATGGAAAAATGTCGATTCTTTTTGTCCAAAAATCATTATTTTATTATATTAATGTAGGCACTAAAGCGACACAAGTCTTTGAAAATCCATTATCATTTTCTTTTCCTACTTTAAACAACTAAATTGCCAAATACCAACTTTCTCAAAATAAACAAATAAATAAATAATATGTAAAATACCAAGTTCTTTTTAGTGCATGTATGTCTAATATCTGCCTCTATAGCTGCATGCCATCTAAATTTCATGACACTGCCCTACGTTATCTCAATAGTATAGTCCACAATCATATTTTACAATATTAATTAAATAGAAAACATTATTGTTTACTTTCTTAGACTGACTCTACTAGTGGAGTACTCATCAAAATATAAATTTTTATTGAAACAAAATTATTTTTAATTATACACAGAAAAAAAAATAGAAATAATTTTATAAAAAAAAAAATCTTGTTGTCATTGGTTTAGTACATTAGTGGAGCTACAAGCAAATATTTTCCTATAACTAAAACTCATTATAATTGGTGGGCAAGTTTTTTTTTCCCCTATTTATAAGAGGATTGACTTATTAATTAACAAAAGGTGATGAAAACCCCAAAATGGCTACAGAAATTGAAGCCATGCAAAGGGATTCTTGTTTTGAAATTTGTCCACATGAATTCAATTCATTAATATTATTTTTTATGACGTCATATAAAATATTAGAGTATAGTTGACTTTAAGTTTTGTGGACTAAAGGGTTAATGCATTTCATCATCATTCTGTAGCTATTGGGTGGGTACACCATAACAATAGCTCTCATGCCATTTCTATTGCCACTAATTATAAAAGCCTAACTTCCCTCCTTTCCTTCTCCTCTCTGGTGTAAGTAAATCATTCTTCTTCTCAAACATAATTTAGATATGGCTCTCAATTTTAGGATCAAGAGCTTTTTTCTTGTGTCCTTATTACTCTTCATTCTCTTATCTTCAGGTCAGTTTGCTCTTAAACATGACCTAAATTATTAAAATTTGAAATCCCATTTCCAGAATCATTTATTTTTTTAATCCTAATTAATAAAATGAGTGCTAAATTGCTTTCTCCTTGTAGGCATGGTTGAAGGGTTCAGAGAAGGCATGAGCCCAAAGCACTCACTTGACAAGGTAGCCAAGTATATATATAACCTTTTATTCTTTAATTTAAGGAATTTTTTTAGCTTTTAATTGAAAATCTCAAAGATTTGGGTGAACATAGTTTGATATTATATGAGAACGAACTTATCAGCCATGGAAGTTTTTATTAATTATAATTTTAAATCTACTTGCCGACAAGTTAATCCTCATGCAAGGTCAAGGTCGAGTTTAAAAGAGTGAAACTAATTAACTCTTTTATAATAATTAATTTTCTTCATATTTATTCTCACTATCCGATGTGTGTATTTGAAGGATGGCATGAAAATGCACATTGGGAGGAAGCTTTTGATGGATGTTCTGGATTATGACGATACAGGACCTAACACTAAACATGACCCCAGGAGGAAATCTGGAGGCAGGCCTTAATTATTTATTTTATTAATTATTATTATTATAGGAACTATATATAATTATATATTTTCTATCTCTGGAGATTTAGCATGTATGAGGAGATATGAATGCTATTGCATTTTCAAAGGAGTTCCTTCAGTATAACAGTATATATTTTACCCCATTTGCGAGGGGGGTTTTATAGTGTAAGGTCTTTTAAGAAATTGAGGTGCATGATTTTGCATTGTACGTATCCCATTTTGGTGCTTATAAGTTATCTTCATAAATGTCAAAAATAAGAAGAGGCTTTTGCAGCATACTTTATGAAATTAAATTAGGAGGTTTATTTCTTTTTAATCCAAATGATTTATTTTCTATTGTTTGACTGCAACATTAAAAATTAGTTTGAAAAAATATTAAAATTTATAACTTTTAAGACCATAAAAATATTGGTAATAATAAAAATTTCTTATTTTAAAAATTTATATTATTAAATATGACAAGAATGCAGAAAAAAAGTAAATTATGAAAGTTGTCGATGCCCGTTGGTAGTGGCCGACAGTGAGCGATGGTGGCCGGTGATAAACGGTAACTGGTGGTAGTAGCTACCGATGATTAATAGATTAAAAATATGAATTTATAAAGTTATAATAAGTTTATCAATGTTCGAAAAATATTTTATTCTCTTAAAAATGGGAAGTCATGTTCTTTAAAAATGACTTGATTTTCCATTGACATATTTTCCTGAATATCCCTAAATAACGAAAAATTGTGAAAAATATTTTCCTACAGATTATTTTACAAGCCCAAATTTCATGAAATTTGCATCTTCGGGCTTAGTACAGTAAATGATAAATGGGGTAACTTTCAATTTGAAACAAAGGAAAGTCAGAATTTTCTCATTTTAGATATTCAAATAATCGTAAGCTTTGCTTAGTGAATTATAATAAAATTTAATACTCCTTCTCATTTTATTTACATAGTTTGACAAAACACGCATGTTAAGAATTTAGTCAATAAAAATTATTTTGCCATTTTTTATCCTTAATTCATTAAGATATTAATAAAAGTCCTTCACATAATGAACAATAATAAAGTTTATTATAAAAAAATAATTATTTACATGTCTAAATTTAAAAACCTTACAAATATTTTTGGGCATCTAAAAAAAGGAATAACAAGCAAACAAAATGTGACAGAAAGAGTATAAGATAATTAAATATGTTTTTAGTGTAAATATAAAATTACATTTGACCATATTATATTATACTTTATTATGGCTCTTAAATGAAGCCTTAATGCTACAATTATACTATGCATGGGAAGCTATAACAAGACGTAATATAATATAATCAAAGACATTTTAGTGTAAATACCTATAATCTATAATTATATATAAAATTACGAATGGGGAATATTGAGTTCCTAAAATGCCCATGTAGACTTTTAATTTTATTAATTAATTAAAGGATAATTTAGTTTTATTCTAATTAGGATACTTTTAATTTTATTATAAGTTCAGAAGAGACTGGAGTGAGCTGACTAGTATTTTTCTCAAAGAATACGCCTATAATCTCTGATGGACGTTAATCTGAGACTTAGAGGTAACTGTACAGAAGCAAGACGAACCATTCACTAATTATATATCCAGATGAAGAGATAAGGTCACACAGATGAGAAATAAGCCTGACACAAAAGAATAAATAAAGATCTTCATTAAAGGAACTCTACCCACATTTTGAAAAAAATTATACTACATGCCATTGGTAGAGTTTTCTCAAGTCTATGAAGTGGGAACGACCATTGAAAATAAGATTAGAGAAGATAAAAGGTACAAAAATCATTCTGGGAATTTCAACAAATTTGAGTTTCAAGGTTTGGCCCAATCCAGTAAAACTTTGAATACTAGCAAAAAGTACTACTACTGCTGTTCTAGACTTAAGATCTACTAATGTACCACACAGATGATTCTCCAACTTTGGCACTCCTTTGTCTCAAGTATTTGAGAAAGTAAAACCAACGAGACTGTTGAAACTACTTGCACCAAAGCCTCTTCCTAATCCTCTACCAAAAAACTTCGACCATAATGCCTTTTGTCACTTTCACCAAATCAAGGGTCATAATACTAATGATTGTTACTGATTAATACATTAGATCCAAGACTTGATCGATAACGATAAGATCACTAACCCAGAGAAGTCAAGGCCCAGCATACGAACTAACCCACTTCCAAACTTCAAGGGCGTGCTACCACCAAAAAATCTGTATATGGTAAAATCAAGGAAGACCCCAGAGCAAATATTGTCTAAACTAGAGGAAGAGGAAAAGGAAACTGAGGAGAAAAAGTTACTTGAGCATATCCAGATCATGGTGTTGGACGTCTGGGATAGTGATGATGAGTCGATAATGAGAAATGGGCCAATCTAGATGGATAGTGAAGAAGAAGTGGTAGCAGAGTCCGTTACTCTAGATGTTTGGAGTAGCAAGGATGAAAAGGAAGCAGAAGTGATAAGCCATGTGACCCTTAGTGGCCGAATCTATCAGCCCTATCCAATTAAGCCTGCCGAGGAAAAAAGAAAGGAGAAAGCAAGTCTTCAAGCATGCTAATTGGAGAAGCTGAAGACAATACATTGGTTAAGCAAATGAAAAGAAGACAAGCAAGTGTGAGCATGTGGGATTTGCTTATTTCATCAAAGGCGTATGAGGAGGCCTCATTGAAAGCAATGGTGGAAGTCTCTATTTCGCCATCTATATCAACAGTTGAATTTGTGGGACTAGTCCAACATGATCCATTGTTGATAACTTTTTTTTATGACGAGCTTTCCCTTGAAGGAAGAAATCACACGAGAGCTTTGTTTATCAAGGTTAAAGTGAGGGGTAGAGCCACTAGAAATGTGATGATTGATGATGGTTCAACTTTAAATGTTTGCTCGCTAAAGCTCCTTTCTAAATTTAAGCTAGATGTGTCTGATATGGAAAATTTTGACATTGTCATCAGAGCTTATCACGACTCTAGGAGACAGGTGGAGGGGATTTTGAAAATAGTGGTGAAAGTGGGCCCTATTGAAAAGGAAACCGAATTTATAGTAATTGACATCCCATCAACATTTTTCTTATTGCTAGGGTATACATCCCATCAACATTTTTCTTATTACTAGGGTATACATCCCATCAACATTTTTCTTATTGCTAGGGTATTTGTTGTATCATTCACTGGGAGGTGTACCATCTACTTTGCATCAGAAGATAAAATTCCCATTCGATGGGAAAATTATCACTATACCTGCTGCTAATAAGAGAAGTATGGCTATGTTAAATGTAGACAAGCAGGTTCTACTCCCTTAGACTAGTTTCCAAATTGCTATTCTGAGTTTCGGTATGGGGGTCACTGTGTGCAACATCATGAAGAAGATGAATTTCGAGAAAGGAAAAGGACTAAGGAAGGATCAACAAGGGATTAATGAACTCCCAAAGATTCACACTCAAAGGAATCGAATGGGCTTAGGATATAAAGTCGGGAGCAAGCCATTGAAGAAATTTGGCTGGCTAGACATGGATTGACATTTCGTCTATTCGAGTGAGCATTCCTCTCCATGTCCACCAATAGAGCCTTTTGAGCATAAAGGGAAGAAGTATCCTAGATTAGAGATTTTCGCAGATGTGATTGAGATTCTGACAACGGTTCGTGGAGAGCCAAAGACTGAATTGAAGACTAAGGAGGACTTCAAGACAACTGAGTGAGAGGGGGTTGAAATGTTAGAAGCCTATGCAATGGAAAAGCAAGATGAGGAAGAGCATGGGGAAGAAGAGGCAACCCAAGAAGAGACGGAGAAAGAAAAGGCATCCATTGAGAAAGAAGAAGAATACATGGATAAGGTTTTGAAAACAATCCGGGCTTGTATTGAAGAGAGCTTTGAAGAAATTGAAGCCCCTACCAGTGTTTTTGTTCCTATTAATAATGACTATGATTGTAATGAACTTTCTATGATTTTTAATGAAATAAAGTTCAATTTTGCGTACTTGTTTGATGTTTTTCCTAATGGTTCCATTCATTAAGTAAATAAGACTATGTGCATATTTGACATTAATTCATTATGCGTGCTTGAATTTAGTATAAACACAAAAGAAAATCTTAGAAATTTATTAATCGGACCAAACCTAACATCAGAATTAGCCATAAAATTTTCAAATTTTCCTCAAGGATAAGGTAGAAGCTTTTGCGTGGAGGTATGAAGACATGCTTAGAATCGATAGGTCTATAGCAGAACATACGATTCCTTTAAACCCCGAGTCTTGGCCAGTGAAGTAGAAGAAAAGAAGACTGCAACCAGAATGGCTTGAGAAAATCAAAGAAGAAGTAACAAAGCAGATTGATGCAGGGTTTCTAAAAGTAGTCCATTATCCCGATTGGTTAGCGAATAAGTCCTGGTCCCAATGAAAGACGAAAGAGTTAGGATGTGCGTAGATTATTGAGATTTGAACAAAGCATCACCAAAAGATGACTTCCCTCTTCCACACATTGACATATTGATTAATAGTGCGGCAATGACAAGATGTTACTCAATCATGGATGGTTTCTCTAGATACAATCAAATTCTCATGGTATTACAGGACAAAGCCAAGATGGCTTTCATCACTGAATTTGGCAGTTTCTGTTACCGATTAATGCCTTTTGGTCTTAAGAATGCTGGGCAACTTATCAGAGAATGGCAACCACTTTGTTTCATGACATGATTCATAAAGAGTTGGAAGTGTACATCAATGACATGATTGTCATGATAAAGATGCCGAAAGAGCATACAAAAGCTCCCAATAAGTTCCTTAATGGAGTCATCAAGTATAAGCTACGATTGAATCCAAAGAAATACAAGTTTGGGGTGACTTCAGGATGAGTGTTGGGATTCATCATGGGGCCAAATGGAATAGAAATTGATCCAGGCAAGATTAAAGCTATTCAAGGAATGGAACCACCACAGACAGAAAAGCAATCAAGAAGTTTTCTGGGGAAAATTAATACAGTGCATCAACAGGTTTATATCAAATCTGTCTATTGTTTGTGATCCGATCTTCAAGCTTCTAAGGAAGCATCGGCTAGTCAAATGGAACGATTAGTGTCGGATAGCTTTTGATAAAATCAAAAAATATTTATCAAATCCTCTAATTTTGTGCTCGTCGAAGTCGGGGAAACCTTTAATTTTATACTTGATAGTGGAAGATGACAGGATGGGAGGCATGTTAGCAAAAGCTGATGAAGTCGATGTGGAGAAGGCAATGTACTACTTTAGTAAGAAGCTTCTTTTGAAAAAACAGAAATATGATTTGATAGAATTCTGCTTAGTAATGGTCTGGACTACCAGGAAACTTCAACATTATTTTTCGTCTTATAAAGTAATAGTGGTGTCAAGGATGGATTCGGTTAGGTACCTTTATGGAACTTTAGCCTTGGTAGGAAAACTTGCCAGATGGTTGATCTTGCTTTCAGAATTCAACATCGAATATGCTACTAAGAAAACTGTTAAAGGAAGAGAAGTTGCAAATTTTTTACCAACACATCCAGTGGAAGACAATGAAGAGTGGGAGATCAATTTTCTCGATGAGCATCTTAATGTAATAGAGAAGAATGGGTTGAAACTCTATTTTGATGCTTAGCTAATAGTAAAGGAGCTGGAGTCAGTGTCCTTTTAGAATCCCCACATGGAGAAGTTATTCTATGATGAATAGGATACACTTTATAGTCACGAATAACATTGTAGAGTATGAAGCTTATTTGTTCATATTAGAAGCATTAATTGCAGTCCAGGCTAAAGAAGTGGAAGTTATTAGTGATTCAAAACTAGTCATCAAACATGCTAGTGACAATTGGGAAGTCAAAGGTAGATTGAAACCGTATATCGATTATCTGCACCTTGTAATTCAGAACTTTGAGAGGGTAACATTTACCCACACGAATAGGGCAAATAATCGAGTACTAGATGCACTAGCCAATCTAGCTTTAGCTTGGGAGCAAATTTCAATAATGCCAAAAAGACCGTTTATGATCTCTTCTAGCAACATCCCTTGCTATAAAGGTGAGAGAATCATGGAGATTGAGTCAGATGGAAAACCTTGGTTTTATGATGTCCTACAGTGGATGATGAAGGTGATTTATCCAGATTCAACTACTCAAGATGACAGAAAAGCCATACAACATCTAGCGCAACAATTCACGGTGTTGGACAATCAAGTATATAAGAGGATGTCTGATGGAGTTCTGTTGAGATGCGTATCAAAAAAAGAAGCCAAAGGAATCATTAAGCAGATCCACGCCGACATTTGTGGTACTCATATGAATTGAAGAGCACTTGCAAAGAAAATCCTCAGACAAGGATTCTATTAAACTATAATGGAGAAAGATTGTGTTTCTTTCATGAAAAAGTGCTTCGAATGTTAGGTTCATGGAGACCTTAGTCACATTCCTTAGAACTATACGCTTCTATTTCTCCATGGCCATTTGCAGCATGGGGGGATAGCCATTATTGCAAAATTTCACCATCGACTTCTAACGGATATGAACTTATAGTTGTGGCGGTGGATTATTTTTCAAGATTGGTCAAAGCTGAATCATTCAAGCATATTAGGGCAAAATAGATGGCCAAATTCATTGAGAGGAACTTGATATGTAGATATAGAGTTCCTCACCATGTAGTAACAGATAATGGGGTTCAGTTTCTAGCCAAAGTGAAGACTTTGTTAAAAGAGGATGGGATTGAACACCATAAGTCATCTCCTTATAAGTCGTAGGCTAATGTGGAGGTTGAGGCTGCAAATAGGATTAATAAAAAGATATTGAGGAAGGTAATAGAGACACATCATGATTGGGCCAACAAGTTGCCATATGCTTTATAAGGATATCGAACTATCGCTAAATCAAAAAATGGGGTGACCCTATATTCCTTAGTGTATGGAATGGAAGCTGTGCTACCAATAGAAATTGAAGTGAAATCATTGTGAGTAGCATTGGAATATAAAATTCTTGAGTGCCAATGGGGCGAGGATCGATATTAGGAGTTAGCATTATTGGATGGTAAACGTCTTGAGGCCCGATTTATGGATCAGCTTTATAAAAGGAGAATAACAAGTCACTTCAACAAGAGGGTCAAACCTAGGCTTTTGAAAGTAGGGGATCTGATTTTGAAATAGATGAGACCGAACACCTAGGACCCAAAAGGGAAGTTCAAGCCTAATTGGGAAGGCCCATTCCTGATCAGGAGGATGCTTTCGAAAGGTGCTATGAAACTGTCAGATTTAGAAGGCAATGAATTTATGGAGCCTGTTAACTTGGATAGACTATAGAAATTTTATGTGTAATTCAAAATGTCATGGTTAAACCTGTTAATAAAATTCATCTTTGGTGCCAATATTACTTTTGTAGCATGTCATGTTTGAGACGTATGTCGATATACTATTGTGTGAATTTATTTTAATGGAATAATAGGAGGAATATTAAACTCGCCAAGCAAGAAAAGACAATTTTATTCATGAACCGACATACTTAGACATTATCTATTACATTTCATTAAAGCCATAAAATAGTGCATTTACACATCTGGTCTTAACAAGAACCTTACTGTGAGCAAATACACTGACGATGAGTCGTTTCAAACTCAGAATAAGTTTGCAGCCATAGACGATAAAGATTTATAGAAGAAGTACCAGGCACTTTACGAACAGGTACAGTTGTTCGATTAGGCCAAGTAGAAATAAAGAAGGATAAGAGCCATCAGTTAATGAAGTTCCCTTCAAACCATGTGTAAGTTCGAACAGTTTGACGATGACCATATTGCTGTGCAACTCGGCTGGGATAGCAAGTCACTGCCATGATCAAACCACACAAAGGAAGATAAGAAGAGACGGTGACTCGCCCGATGTGCCACCAAGGGCATGTCCACTTGATTTCTTCAATAGTGAGGTTTTGGAAAATGATGATCCAGTCTTCCAAGGACACTCCAGTTAAGCGTCATTGATGATGAACATGGACTCGTGGTCCGTAATTACATATTAAATGATCTGTTAGTGCGGTCATCACTTGCAACTTTTCAAAATCCCACAATTGCAAAAATATACAAGAAAAAAATAAAAAAATAAAAAGAGATAAAAAAAAGTTCATTAAGTTAAAAGCCGTGAGCAAAAATTAGGGCACAAAATAAGGAAAAGAAATGAAAATGCATATACCTGCAGTAAGAATGGGCTTCCCATCGGGCCAAGAATTGAGGTTGGACCGTGGGCATGTCCGCATAGTCATATAAGTGTTTCCGCTAATACCAATGAAAATTGCATACAGCGCCTCAATATCTGCTTAACAATAGGTAATACCTTGAGGTTGCCATAACCATCAACACTGCTAAGAAATAAATATTGGCTGAGAATACAGAAATAGATAAGTGTAGGCCAGAAAGGGCTAGCATGGTTCATGTTCATAGCGCAGTTAACAAGGGGATGCAGGTGTAAGATGTCAGATTCAGGTTCATAATCGGGTAATTTATGGATAGAGAAGCCAAGGATCAATGAGAAACGAGATATGAGATTCCCATATAACTAGGGCAAAGCCGGGAGTTCTCCAACTACTAGTCATCTTTTTTGAGATAGCATTGAATTCCTCGAATAGTGGACAAATCCTAATGTCGTTGTGATAGGACAAATTGTCAACAGGATCAAAGTGGTCGATTAGCCACCTTAACAATCTAGGTTGAATACGGATGTTTCGATAATAGCTCAAACCTTTGAGTTCAAAAGGAGAGAGCAATTCCCTATTATCAAGGTTGAGACTCCTAAAAAATGTGTCAAATATAAGAGCTAAAGACTGATCCATGGTAAGGTAAAAAATATAGAAGAAGAGAAGAAGTGGTGGAAAATACAGCATGATATGGTGATTTTATAGTAAAAGAAAAAGGAGATGTATTGACAGTTGGATACAATGTAATATGAGCTGGATGCTATTTCACAATCAATATGATGTCTAGCTGTAATGCACTAATATAGTAAACATAGCTTTTAATAAAATTTGTCATTTAATATCCATAAAGTCAAAATGTTTACAATCATCTCAAATTGGATCCAAGAAGGATAAAGTAAAAGAAAAAGAGAGAAATTCGCTGTCAGGAAGGGCCTACTTAATGGCCTCGTCATTTGATCCTTCTTCCTCCTCTTCCTCATCCTCATTGGACTCTTCAACATCAGCAATCACATGTTGCCTCCTACTAACTCCTTGACTGGCATGCCCACCTGATGACGACCCACGAGCACCACCGATAGTAGGACCCACACCTAGCCTCTACAAGATACATCGTAGGTGAAATTAGATGTATTTCATACATACATGATACATACATTACATTTTGCTTTCCTTTTTACTTACAGATGCCTACTCATCAGTAAGCCTCAATGCCATGAGACTAAGACGTGTCGCCTCATAAAGCTAGCTTAACTCGTTGTAGTGATAAGTGACTGATCAATGGACAAAATAATGTGAGGCAATATTCAAGACAAAAGGCATGGAAAAAGTTACTCACATGAGTGCATTTTGGTGGTGTCAGTTGGTATGGACTTACACGGGTGGTGTCCAGCATACCCTGAATGATCTCACTTGTACGGTCCAAAGTGAAGGAAAAGGAAGCACCTGATCCATGCTCTAGCACACTAACAATGATAGCTGTATCGAGAGCTTGAGGCTCAAAACTTCTCTTCATGCGCTTGCCACATTGATGTGGCTGCTGTAAAAATCAAGGTGTAAGTTTTGATTAAAACACAAGGATACTAGGGCAAAGCTCGAAAGAAAATGTTGCAAGATAAAGCTTACCGGGTCGGGAGGCACACCTTGTCCCAACTCCTCTATATTAGCCAGTGGGTCAATATGTCTTAGAGGAGGAATGCATGCCAGAAGCTACATTCGAACAAAAGCAAGATAAGCTCTAGGCTCAAAGTTAGTTATGAGGCTAGTGGCTGCAGTCCCTCTCCTGGCCGCGGCAACTGCCTATTCCAATCGGATGGTCTAGTCAAAAGCATGTGGTAAGGGACTGCATGTGGAACTCTCCTATGCTGAGGGCCCAGCTGCCACTCATATACCCACTCTCCCAGATAATACATGTCATAGAACATGCCGGCAAGAAGGAGACGCCTATGCTAAGAAATAATGTCGGCCTGAATGAAATTAGGGAAGTCAGTAGCATCTCCTCAAGGGTATTGGACTACCTGTGTAAGAAGTGAGAGAATAAAGAAGAAAAAAGAAAAAAAAAAGAAGAACGAAGATGAAAGAAACAAAAAAAAAGAGAAAAGAGAGCAGAAAACAAACACAATTTGATACATGTTCCCACTTTAAACAATTCAGCATGTTGTCTAAAGATTGCAAGTTCTGGATAGGTGTGGGCATACTTCTTCGTATACCACCAGGCATGACTTTGAGGTAGTGTAGTCGTGGTGATCCCACCCGAAAAGCCAGACAAGGAAGGCATAGGAAGAACATAATGCTCACAAGCCCAAATATGTGCCATGTAACAGTCTATCAGTCAAATGAGCATCTAATAGACATATAAATAGGAAGGAGCATGGGTTTTTCATACCTCAAAAGCCCTCATATAGCCCGCCTTTAGCTGCGCACCTCGGACACAGAGATCCATAACATAGTAGAGATAAGCGAGCACAGTTCAACCCCAATTAAACTGTCTGGTAGCGTCCATGTCCTGAAGGGGAGGAAGAAGTGCCAAATCGACATCATTGTGGTAGTTAGTGAAAAGAGTAGTCGCCAGTAGATGAAATAGATAAGCCTTGGAAACAACATCCACATCCATTTCCTCAACTTGCTCTCAAGGCATCTCCCTATAATGAGAGTAGATGCTTTTGTATCGGACTCTCCAATCTGAAATAATGGGCTCCATGCCGTTGGTAGCTCAAAGACTGGCTTTCAAACCCTGACAATCCAAAGTTCATAGTCTATCATTGGACCTCCTGTCGAACGGCAGTCTAATAATGGCAGCGAAATCCACCGGAGTGATACTCATCTCACCGAAGGTGAGATGAAATGTATGTGTGGAATCCATCCATCACTCCATCAATGCTAAAAGGCTAGCCGGTAGAGTCTTTACGGGTCGCTGAGGTAAAGTATCCATAAAATGTCCAAATCCTGCCTCACATACACGGGCATGCACCTCACAAAATGACAAAAGCCATCAAGGTCAAACCCTTCGCCTGCAGCGTATGCATTACTGTTGGATTTCCCATGGCAAATAAAAGTCCAGGTAAGTACATTAGTATTTTGATTGAAACACTTAACATCACATTTGATGCAGAATAAAATAAATGAGGGAAGAAATGGTGCAAAAGGGAGAGAAAGCAACACCAAATGCAATAAGGCAGACACAATAGATGCATAAAAGAAAAACTGGTGCACATCAGAAGTGTTTGGTGCAGAGATGATGCTCGAGGAATAGGAAACAGGCGTAGCTTCCCAGCCAGACAGGCGCGAAACTAATTCACCAAGCGCAAGGCAACTGGCACATGCCAGAAACAATAGGTGCCCACCACATTCGTCTAGTGCACAGCTTGACCAAGTGATGCCCGGCAATTAGCGCCATTTGCTAATCAACAAGAGCATGCCTATTGATCTGGCGCACACTAGTTCATATTGGCTTGCACCAATTCGAGTCGTCACGAACCTAGAATGCCTAGATTGAAGCTTGGTGAAATCTATCCTATTTTTTTAGAAATTATAACCTAATAATCATGCTTTTCTATTGAAAATAATGTAGGAAATGTAAAAGGAAGGCATCAGATTACCTCAGTCATGCCCCAACACAAGTTATTAGGCAAATCGTGTTATGGATGAACATTGGTACCCACATCTGGGATAAACTCTCATAAAAACATGTCGTGGGTCAAATCTCTAGTCATGGAATCGATTACTATGTTGCTGAGAAGCCAATATGCAGTGCCTTCAATAGCCATGTAGAGAGTCGAAGAAAGAGAGAGAATAAAAAGTTAGAGAGAGTTTGAAAATTGAAAATAAAGAGAAAAGTGAACTTTTGATCACTTTTCTAGCTTTTGTAATGGTTAATGGGTGAAAAGCCCAATATCGGCCTATATGTCTAGTTTGATCACGTGACTTGATATTGGCGTATATTTCACATACATCACCAACAATTTATCAACGGACAAGATAAGAGCTGCATGCTGACAACTGCAGGTAAGTATACCCTACCTCATTGAGTGTGAAATAAAATAATTTTCAATAAGTAAATGAAGGATAAGAATGGAAATTTTGAAAAAAATATATATAAATTCTCCTTTTCACACATGTGCACAAGCATATCAATTTTGCAAGATAAATAATTTTTTTTTGAAATACCTTGATTTGTGCATCAATCTATAATTTTTGTACCACTTATGATAAATTTTTAGCAAAATTTAAGTGGTGTACATATGCACACATGCTTGAATCTGCAATGGCATTGCAGTTAATATCACTTTACAAACACGGGCACGCTTCCCCAGGCTTAATCGTGGGATCTTTAACTGTATACGGCCATAAAATTTTCTTTTTCTATATGACAAAATTTGGTTTTTACAGAAATTCCTTAGCAAAGTTAATGCGATAATTGATTGCCCTCAAGTAAGAAAATTTCCAAAGAAATTCAATACACCAAAGTTGTCCATCATGACGCACCTCGTGCAGTGAGGATTTTCAATCTAGTCGTCCAGCAGACGCACCTCGTGCAGTGAAGATTTTCAATCCAGTAGTCCAGCGTGATGCACCTCATGCAACAAGGATTTTCAACCAAGTTGTCCAATGTGATACGCCTCGCGAAATGAGGATTCTCAATTAAGTCGTTCAATATGACACACCTTGCGCAGCGAACATCTTTAGTCAAGCTATCCAGCGGACGCGCCTTACGCAACGACGATCTCCAATCTAGTCGTCCAGCGTGACGCACCTCGCGTAGTGAGGATTTTTAATCTAGTCGTCTAGCATGATGCACCTCGTGCAGCGAGGATTTTCAACTAAGTGCTCCAGCGTGACGCGCTTTGTACAATGAGGATTTTCAATTAATTCGTCCAACGTAATGCACCTCGCGCTGCGAGGATCTTTAGTCAAGTTATCTAATGGATGTGCCTCATGCAGCGAGGATTTTCAATCTAGTCGTTTAGCGGATGCACCTCACACAACAAGAATTTTCAATCTAGTCGTCCAGCGGATGCACCTCATGCAACAAGGATTTTCAATCTAGTTGTCCAGTGTGACACACCTTATGCAGCAAGGATCTTTAGTCAAGTCGTCCAGGGTGATGCGCCTTGAGCAGTGAGGATTTTCAATCAAGTCATCCAGCGTGACGCACCTCCTTGAATGGGGGATTTCAAAAATGGGTCGATTGGAATATCACACCCATTCATCCATTGAAGTCGTCCCGCGTGACGCATCCATGTGGCCACCTGTATGTTGCATTTCATTTCGCTTTCCATTGTCCGAAAGGATAACTTCTAGAAGAGGAGCATCATCATCAAACCACCAACAAAGTTGGCATGCCACAATCACAAAAGCCGTTCAAAGAGCACAAGCCAGGTAAGTATAATTACTACTAATGCGTCTACTTTATATTTTGATAAAATCTTGCTTAAAAAGTAATGTATTATCAAAATGAGGGAAACTGTAGACGCTCAATTTTTGCCCAAAAATAGACTCAGTGATGATAACCTGTATTGCTAAAGAAGGGGTTGAAGAACCCAAAGAACTTGATCCCGAGGTGATAATCCGAGTTTAGGAAATGCAACCCTTAGTACATCTTTCACCTTTTTGGCAAAACAGGGCCCATAAGCGCATCTCGTGTTTGCCCAGGATGCACCTCAGTGTCCTACGGCATTCTATGCATCACCCAGATCAATTTCATGAAAATTGTATTGATTTGCTAGTGGGGCCCTCAGTGGCCCTAATTGGGCCCACTTGTGTGGCCCATTAGTGATCCTTTGGGGGTCGATGAGTGGTGATGACATTTCTCGTAATAAAATGAGTTAAAAATGTCCGATAAATTTGATTCTTGAACTAGGTATCCTAGGATAAGAAATTAAATCCATTAAATCGTTTTCACTTTTTCAGGGTTCATGTGAAAACGGGGCTCAAAAACAAATCGTGGGTTCACCTGGGATGAATTTGTATGACTTATGTCGATACACGTATCATACGAACTGATTTCGTGAAAAATAAAAAATCAAGTCGTTTGTGGGACCCACCATTGGGGCCCACATGCCGCATAGGCATTGAATAGTGTTATTTTTACCCATTTGCCTATAAATACTAACTTAAGCTTAGGGTTACAGATGGATTTTTGGTGATAAAAAACTTAGAGGAAAAATGAGAAAACAAACCTAAAAGCACAAAATCAAAATCAAAATAGAAACAAACCAAAAATAACAAAAAGTCACATCCTTCAATCAACTTCCTCACCAAAAAACTTAAGAATTTTGTTAGATTACAAGCAAGATAAGGTAACCATCATGAAGCTAGTGTGTCATACATACATAAACATTTCTAGAAACACCAAGTCAACAACACAGAGTCAAATCATCAAGAGGAGATCAAGTGTTCTTGAGGTGTTCTTCACCAAATATCAACCAAATCAACATTTATCTTCGAAATCAGGTAATTGAGAGTCTAAACTTCATCTCTTTAATATTTTTGTTTCATATTAGAGTTAAATCATTAAAAATTGAGTTAATTGTGAGAGGAACCCACAAAAACTCGATTTTCTTAAAATCTGTAGCTTTCTAGGCCAACTTGGCATAAGAAAATCGCAACTGATGCAAGGAAGTTGCATCTGGCATAAGACAGATGTAAGAGACTTGCACCAGTTGCAACTGACTCGTGTCTATTGAGCCTAGAAATCTCTAAATTTCTTATTTTCATTCATTTTCAATCTAATGATATTTATGGACTCTAGTTACCCTGGTATGGGGTGAAAATCACTTCCATTGGTGTGAAATCATTAACTCAGAAGCTAGAATTAATTAAAATTGGATCATTTACAAGAGGAACCCGCAAAAATCTAGTTTTACATAAATTTGCAGATTTTTAGTTTGAACTGGCGCCAGTCAGGAGAAACTGGTGCAGGGATGTCAAATCTAGCGCAAGTCAAATGGCAACTGCACTGCGTAAGTTCCAATTGAATTGAGTCAGTTAAACCCAAAAATCTCCAGATTTCTGTCCCATATTCATCATCAATTTTCTAGTGATTATAGACTTCGTTTACCTTGAAAGATGACTCGATTCACTTCCAGGGGTGTTAGTCTATAAGTTCCAAAAGAAAAACAACTTAAAAAACATCAAATTGTACCTAGATTCTGAGATCAAAGTGGGTTAAAGCCTAAGGGTCGAAAATCCATATTTGATCTGGATGAGCACGTTAATGATTCTAATGAGTATTTCTTACTGGAATTTGTGAATTTTGCTCATCTAACAAGATGAACATTGTGATCATAAGCTTGAAATAACGTTAAAATCATTATATTTTATTTTCTAGTATTTATTTTATACATATTTAATTATCTCATTATTATATATATATATATATATATATATATATATATTTACATATATTGTTTATTTAATTTTCTGTCATTTTATGATTTTGACATTAACTAACATTCTAACTTTTTTATCTTGAATAATTAATAATATTATGGAACTAATATTTGTGTTTTAATGTTCTTTGATTCATATTCGCATAAATCATGTTGTTTGAACGTTTGTATGTAATTTAATTGTCAATTTGGTATGTTTGATATTCTGAGTTTGACATAATTTATTTGAATGTGGTTTGTAAATTATTATTTAAAGGAGTTGTATTATGATTTATGTAATTTGTAGAGGATTCAAAAGAATCCTCATTCTGATTGGATTGTAATAACTTAGATGTAATTTCATCTAGAATGTGATTATTATGTGTAGATTGTAATAATTTTAATTAGTATAATTGGTATATTTATTAATTAAAATGAGAATATGTAAGGGTAATGGGTAGAATGTATTTTAGAAGATGGTTTGTAACTCTTTTCTCCTCCCTCCTTCTTTGTGGATGTTTAATTTTGAAGCTGAATGAATGTTTTAATTGTAATAATTTGCTAGTTTGACATATTTTCAAAAATTACATAAAAAATATTTTTACATCTCAATTTAGATTAATACCGCAATTAATAAATAATAAATATTTCGAAGGTCGGTTTAGATCAGGCGGAATGGGTGCCTAACATCTTTCTATTTCCGTACCCAACTCCCGGATTCACTCTGGTTAAAACCGAATTAATTAGTTCCAAAGAATTAATTAATTCGAGAAATTTTTTTCCTAATTTAGAAAAATAGGATGGCGACTCTAAACAATTTTCAAAACCTTACTAAAATAAGAAAACCCCTTTTGAAGATTAAAATGGGATTGGATAAAATAATTTCTAAGAATTAAAGTGAACCAAACTTGTTTGATTCGGGTTACTCGAGAAACTTTTGAGAAAACCGTAAGACGTTATACGAAAGCCACATCGTCCTTGAAACTGAGAAATCAATTAATTAGAAAACTAACCTAATTAACAAACTAAACTAATTAATAAACTAACTATCCTAAAAAAATATTTTTATTAACAACCACATTAATAAATTATAATAACAATGTTTTTTCCTCTAGCTCTAACCAATTATATTAGTAACAAAATTTTCAAACCAATTAATTAAAAACTAACCTAATTAATATACTAAACTAATTAACAAACTAACAATCTTAAAAACAATTTTCATTAACAAACACATCTTATTAACAAACTAATATCTAAAAAAAATAAAAAAACTAATTCATTATTAGTTCAAAGTTAGAATTTTTATATAAAAAAACAAACAACAAAACATAAAAAACAATATAAACCAAACTATCTTATTAACAAACTAATATCTAAAAAATAACAAAATATAACAAAAAACAACAAACTAATTCATTATTACTTCAAAGTCAGAATTTTTGACATACAAAAAACAAACAACAAAATATAAAAAAGAATAAAATCAAAATAAACAAACAACAAACAAAACAACCAAAATAAACAAACAATCAACTAACCAAAAATAAAAAATTAAAATGCAAATAAAAAATGTAAAAATGTTAATGGTGATTAATTAACGAAAATAAAAAAGAACAAAAAATACATCACTTACCTGTGGTGCCCAGGACGGCGGTGGTGGCAGGCTAGACCAGCGGCACTGTTGATCGAAATTGGAGTGAAACACAGGGAGAGAGAGGAGACAAAGGGAGAGAGGCGTGAGATTGATTTAAGAATCAATCTCTTGCGAGAGAAGAAGGTGACTAAATTGCCGGTAAAAATTTAACTACCTGCTAGACCATTTGTAATGGACTAATTTTAAGGCAATGTCAATAGTGATTTATCGGTCTATGAATAGTACAACCGGTTGAACTTGATATTATTTTTGTCCGAAAAAATTACTACATGTGTCTATTGTCTTATTAAATATTTTTGGAGCATATTTGCATGATTTAGGTGGGGAGAGAATATTTTATGAATATTTTCGGAGACTTGCGGCAACTTATGAATATTATTTTCTGGCGAATTTCGGTAACTTGTGAATATTAATTTTTAGTGTGGTATATTGAGGAAATAGACGAGAAAATATTTTTGTGGAGTTAATTTAATTAATTAGTGGAGTTAAGTAATATTTGGAAGTGAATTATTTGATAAATATTTAGAGCCATTGGATGAGATTACCTAAAAACTCAATCTTAGCCATTAATTTAGCATAAAATAGAGAAGCAAAGTTTGACTTTGCTACTTAATGAATTATCACCATTTCATCTACACCTTCTCTCTCCTCTCTTTTCCATCACCCACGTCATTTCTACCTTCTTCTTCCTCCTCCATTTCTTTCATTTTTACTCCACAAATCAACACAAAACCACCTAATTAAATCAAAGAAAAACAATTAATCTCTAAGAACTAAGTAATTAAGGTTGAAATTGGGGATTGAAAGCCTG